>CM037844.1:7511273-7659353 GCA_021234535.1 Stichopus chloronotus
CTTTTTATACTTTTCTCTACATCACATTTTCGAAACAAATGCATTCCACATTCTTTGCTCCTTTTGCATCTTATAGACTCTTCACATATGTGTATCTGATAATGTTATATACATCCTGCTATGGATATGGATAATAATGTGAACATAGGTATAAACCATGAAAATTCATGCGATTACTACTTATCTGAAGAATTTTCAAAACGTTTTAGAAACATAACCAAGTTTAGTTTCTTACATTTGAACATTCGCAGTCTATCTAAGAATTTTGATTTGCTGGATACACTCCTTTCAACCCTTTGTCATTCCTTTTCAGTAATAGGAATAACCGAAACATGGCTTCATAATTTTTCACCTCCGATATTTGAAATTAGCAGTTACAGACTTCTTTGTAACAACAGAAAAAATGGCAAAGGAGGTGGTGTGGCTTTGTATGTAAATAATTCTCTGTCTTTCAAATTGAGACCTGACATTTGCCTTAATCAGGAAAGTGCAGAATCTTTATTCATTGAAATTGAAAATGTAAATAGTAAAAATTATGTTATAGGAGTAGTATACAAACCACCTAATAGCAATAGTGATCTTTTTCTAGAAGAGTTTGATATATCATTATCGAGGATACTTAGAGAGGGTAAAAGTGTTCACATATTAGGGGATTTCAATATAAATTTACTTTCAAATGATCGAATATCCTTTCAGTTCATGAATATTCTCCGTTCCAATTCCTTTGAACCACTCATAGATAAAGCAACTAGAATCACGGCGCAAACTGATACTCTCATTGACAATATATTTACTAACATTGACCACACTCTTTTCTCCTCAGGCATTATATACTCTGATATCTCAGACCACTTACCGGTTTTTACACTTTTGTCCGAAATGAAGCAGCAAACCAAACCACATAGTAAAAATGAAACTTACTTGAAACGACAATATACTCCTGGTAAAATAGCTAACCTCAACTTAGATCTTAGCTCTGAAAGCTGGGAAAATGTTTTTTTAGAAGAAAATGCTGAACAAGCCTTTAATATATTTATGTCAAAATTTAATTATTGTTTGAACAAAAACATTCCTAAGGCTAATCGAAAGCTAAAGCAAAATTGGTCCATCAAACCCTGGATTACTAAAGGAATACTGAAATCTATAAAAACAAGGAACAAATATTATAAGAGCAGCCTTAAAGACCCCGCCACAAATAATATCAACAGATACAAGACGTATCGTAATAAGTTAACATCTATTATACGCTTATCAAAGAAAAAACACTATGGCACAAAAATAGAGAACTCAGATGGTGATGTCACTACCACCTGGAAAATTATCAATGATATCCTTGGTCGATCAAAAAATTCTACTCCTATACATAGGCTTACTCATAATAATTGTATTTATGACCAACCACATGATATCGTCAATGCTTTCAACACGTACTTTGTTAATATAGGACCTGAGCAAGCCTCATCGGTACAGGCTACTAATGTAAATTTTAAACACTTTCTCAAAACACCATGTGTGTCTTCCTTATATTTTACTCCATCTACACCATTTGAAATAATTCAGGTAGTAAACTCACTTAAATCTAGTGACTCAACCAGTCATGATGAAATCAGCAATAATCTTCTGAAGAAAATAATTGCGTTCATCGTCTCCCCTATTACACACATCATCAACTTGTCACTAAGTACTGGTACTTTCCCTACTAAAATGAAACTTGCCAAAGTGATACCCATTTATAAAAAGGACGATGCATCTCTGATAAGCAATTATCGTCCCATATCTATCCTCTCTAGCTTCTCCAAAATCCTCGAAAGAGTTGTATATAATAGACTGTATTCTTTCTTTATGAAAAACAACTTACTCTTTCCATGTCAATATGGCTTTCAAAAACACAAATCTACAGATATTGCTCTTATTGAGCTTTGTGATAAGATTTCAATTTCATTATCCAAAAAAGAACATGTACTTGGCGTTTTTATGGATCTTAGCAAAGCTTTCGATACTCTTGACCATCATATTTTACTAAACAAATTAAACTTCTATGGTATTAGAGGAATTCCTCTCTTATGGTTTGAAAACTACCTTTCCGACAGAAAACAGTACACTACTTATAATAATGTAAACTCTGATACTTCATTGATCAGATGTGGTGTCCCCCAAGGTTCTATCCTTGGACCCTTGTTATTTCTCAATATATCAATGATATTTGTAACTCATCTTCATTACTTCATTTCATCTTATTTGCTGACGATACGAATGTATTTTTATCTCACCATAATTTTGAGCATCTTATTGAAACTATGAATACGGAGCTACCCAAGGTCTCCACATGGTTCAGAAGTAACAGGTTATCATTAAATGTAAATAAAACGAACTTTATGCTCTTCAAGAATCAAAGGTCAATTAACACTAACCCTTCCTTTAATATTTTTATTGACAATATGAAAATTGATCAAAAAGTAGGTACTAAATTCCTAGGTATTACTGTCGATGAGGAATTGAACTGGAATTCTCATATAGCTAACGTTATTACGTCTGTATCACGTGGAGTTGGTGCATTGTATAAAGTAAGGTATTATATTCCTCGACGAACTTTGATTACTGTTTATAATTCGATTATACTACCCTTCATTTCATACTGTAATATTGTTTGGGCTTGTCAAAAATCTAAAATTAACTCCTTGCTTCTTCTCCAGAAAAAAGCTGTCCGGATTTGTACGAACTCAGATTATCGGGCACATTCGAATCCATTATTTTATGAGCTACGCACACTTACTATACATGATATTCATCACCTCCAAATTGCTCTTTTTATGTACAGATTCCATACTCAAGAACTGCCCGCCAACCTGTTACACATGTTTCCCATCAACTCTGCTATTCACAATTATCCAACCCGAATTTCTTTAAATGTTCATCTAGAAAACCCCAAAACAGCTCTCGCCCATCGATCTATTAGACACACTGGCCCCGACCTTTGGAATTCTTTACCTATGGATATTCGAATGTACCCTACAAAAAATAGCTTTAAGAGACAAATTAAGAGTCTTATCTTGGATAAATATACTATGCAATACTGATTTATTACAAGTGATGTAGAAAACCTTCTTCATCCCTTTTCCCTTTGTTTTTCCTACATCCACCCACCTCCCTCCTCCCCCCCCCTTTTTTTCTTCCTACTCCTAAGGTTCTTTTCTTATTCTTATTTATTTATTTCGTTTACAAATTTTGTTGTAAATAACTATTGTATAGTTTTGTTGTTCTTAAGTCACCTGATCTTCATTCCCAATTAGTATAACTTTGTTTATTTTCTGTTGGACGTCACCTCAAGCTCCGTCAGAGCTTATGACGTCCGTTTCATGTATGTATATATAGTACTTAATAATTACGAAACAAATTACCTATATAATTAAATCATTTGTATATATATATACATGCGTGAATGAATAAACTCAAACTCATTACTTTGATTTTCAGACAAAACCACGGCCCTAGCAACAAATACTCCTACAGTAGCATCAATGTCAACTGAAGGTAAAGACTATGGTAAAAGGAGATTAATGACAACGCAAGCATGCAAATAATGTATTGGTTTTTAAAATGAAGATACCTAGCAGTTTTACATTGTATGGTATGGTGGGTTTCTATCTAATGGTACTTATCCTGTGACATAATGATGTTATTTCTATTTTGTAGGAAGTATAGTTAGTACAATAGTTCCCCGTACTGTATTGTCTAGAAAAGGTAAGTGCATATTGAATTACTTTGACATCGAATTAAAGATTTGATTAATATTTTCACTGATGTATGAAAATATTTGATCTTAATTATAATTACAAGAGTATAGAACGGTTTGTAATGTTACCTATTGACAGAGTGAGATTATGATGTAATATGTACTTTGTTTTCACTTAACTGGAAGAGATCCTTTTAAATCAGCGACAACGTCGACTCAAAAAATGTGTATTAATAAAATGCCTAGATAAATATACAAAGATGTGATGACTGTTCTCCATGCTGCTCACATAAAACCCTAATTTCTAAGTTTTCTTATAGTAACATTTTAGTGAGTTTAATGATAGTTATCCAGTAACATAAAAAAGGCATTTCCATTTTACAGAACAAAGTGCTATTGTCGCAATAGCGACTCTTTCAGGAAGAAACATTAATGGCTACTGAAAGTAATACTCTATGATAATGACATTGACGAATATAGAAAGACGCCATTTATGTTTTCACTACCACATTAAAAAGATTTCACTTCTGTAAAGATTGAAATAGTTTGGTGTGCTGTGCAAGGATACTTACGAGTAAAAAAACAGTAAGGACGTTCTCTGTGTTTTGCAGGAACCACGGACTTGATAACATCTGTTATTACTATGTTGCTTAGCGAAGGCAAGTGCATGTAAATGATATTGACAAATAAATTAAGATGTGATCTATACATTTCCTCATTTGAGAATATACAATGCTACATTCGAAATATGTTTGTTATAGCTGAAAGTGGCTTGCCAAGTTACTTACTCAATACTATTATGATTTAATTTGTATTTTTTCATGTTATTCCGATTATACATCGTCTTTAGTAATGACAACAATGTCTAACAAAGTAAAGTGATTTATATAATGGTCACATACGAATATAGAAGATTAAGGTATTGTTGTCACAGGTCAGTCAACCGTAGGTAAAGTCTTTGGCAAAAAGAGAATGATGACGATTGAAGGATGTAAATAATGTGTTGGCTTTTAAAATGAAGATACCTAGCTGTTTAAAATTGTATAGTATTGCGTGTTTTCATGTAATGGTACTTATCCTGTGACATAATAATGCTATTTCTATTTTGTAGGAAGTTCAGTTAGTACAACATTTTCTCCTACTGTGTTGTCTACAAAAGGTAAGTGCATTATTAATTACTTTGGCATCGAATTAAAGATATGATTAATGTTGTCATTAACGTATGGAAGAAGTTTATCTTAATTAAAGTTACAACAGTGGGGAAAGTTTTGTAATGTTACCTATTTAGTGAGATTATGATATAATATGTACTTTGTTATCACTTAAGTGCAAGAGATCCCTTTCAATCAGCAACAATGTCGACTCAAAGAATGTGTGTTAATAAAATGCCTAGATGAATACACAAAGAGGTGGTGACTGTTCTCCATGCTGCTCACATAAACCCTAATTTCTAAGTTTTCTTATAGTAACATTTTAGTGTGTCTAATGATAGTTATCCAGTGACATAAAAATGTCATTTCCATTTTACAGAACAAAGTACTATTGTCGCAATAGCTACCCTTTCAGGAAGAAACATTAATGGCTACTGAAAGGAATACTCTATGATAATGACATTGACGAATATAGAAGGACGCCATCTATGTTTTCACTACCTCATTGAAAACATTTCACTTCTGTAGAGATTGAACTAGTTTGGTGTGCTGTGCAATGAAACTGAGGAGTAAAAAAAAAGGAATGACGTTCTCTGTGTTTTGCAGGAAGCACTGACTTGATAACATTTGTTATTACTATGTTGCTTAGTGAAGGCAAGTGCATGTAAATGATATTGACAAATAAATTAAGATGTGATCTATACATTTCCTCATTTGGGAATATACAATAGTACATTCCAAACATGTTTGTTATAGCTGAAAGTGGCTTGCCAAGTTAGTTAAATACTATTATGATTCAATTTGTAGTTTGTCATGTTATTCCAATAATACATCGTCTTTAGTAATGGCAACAATATCTAATAAAGTAATGTGATTTATATAATAGTCACACACGAATATAGAAGATTACGGTGTTGTTGTCACAGGTCAGTTAAAGTTTTTGGCTGTACATCCTGTGACTTTTGATTAAAAGAACCCTCTTAGAAATGTCGTGACATTAAATTTAAAGTGAGATCTAATCAGATGACAAACCTCGTTTCGAACCTAATTTGTGCGTTCCAGAGTTCTGAGACTTATTCTTTCCATAATACAGGAATAATAAGTTAAGAAATCCTGGACGGAACAATATTCTTAACAAGTAGCTGTTTTAGATTGTAAGATGGTTGTAATATCAGATATTCATAAAATTTGCCTCGTTTACGTTTTGAAGTGATAATACGTAACAAGGCATAGAGTCCGATTGTCACAGGATACTTGAGGGACAATTTCATCCTTAATTTTCATGATAAAAGTTTGATGTGGGGTGTAACGGTTCTTATGTAGCAACAATGTGATCTATTTTCTGATTTTCAGACGAAACGACGGCCGCTGCAACAAATACTCCTACACTAGGATCAATGTCAACTGAAGGTAAAGACTGTGGTAAAAAGAGATTGATGACAATGCAAGGATGTAAATAATGTGTTGGCTTTTAAAATGAAGATACCTAGCAGTTTTAAATTGTATAGTATTGCGTGTTTATCTAATTGTACTTATCCTGTGACATAATGATGTTATTTCTATTTTGTAGGAAGTACAGTTAGTACAACAGTTCCTGCTACTGTATTGTCTACAAAAGGTAAGTGCATTATGAATTACTTTGACATCGAATTAAAGATTTGATTAATGTTGTGAATGATGTATGGAAGTAGTTTATCTGAATTGAAGTTACAATGTCGACTCAATGTCGACTCAAAGAATGTGTATTAATAAAATGCCTACATGAATATTCAAAGATGTGATGATTGTTCTCCATGCTTCTAACATTACCCCTAAACTCTAAGTTTTGCTATAATAGCATTTTAGTGTATGTAATGATAGGTATTTAGTGTCATTAACATGTCAATTCTGTAGTGTCGGTCCCCGGGAATAAACCAGACAGATACAAATAAATGAGGAATGGAAACGCAATAGCAAACTTTTAATTCAGAATGTATCCTTGTAATGCCTTGCCTTGTTTGCAGGCTTGACTTTTATATTAAAGGAATGGCATAACATTCAAATGAGTAATCTAACATAAGAACAAAAGAGCAAAGGAACATAAGAGCAAAGGAACTGTTTCAATGCGAACTCAGTACATAGCACTCCTCCCTCTTTAAATCAGAGAAATATTCTTTTTCTTAATACACATAAAACATACATAAAGTTCGATACTTGTCAAATCTTAATTTTACATATCATAAATAAAATTTAATTGCTTGCATCAAAAAGAACAAGTGGTTTGCGATTTCTGGTAGATCGTCTTAAAATTAATAGTTCTGGTTTGTTCTCAGGAGCCGACTCTACAACCGGCAATGACAAACTTTGTTTTTTGTTTTGATTACTTTCACCTGGTGAATTAAAAGTCTCTGGAACTTTACTTTCAGTTTTAACAGGCGATTTTATTTCTCAGAAAATGTACTTTCGGGAACATTTTCACTGTGTTTACTTTTCGTAAGTTTGTCATAGTCACTAGTAGCTTCAGACCCTTGAATTTTCTAAGAACTTCTATAATTTTCATAAAACGGTTCTGAATGAGAAGTACGAGGCTTTCCTCTGATTTGATTAATATGACGCTTCCACAATTGATTTTCTACTCGAACGATATATTTCATCGGACCCAAAACCTTCATAACAGAGCCCTGAGCCCATTTATCTGTGGATGCTCTAAAGTCTAATACCATAACCTCGTCCCCCACATTAAGAGACCGAGAAGGCGAATTAACATTGGAGTCCTGCCTTCTAGAAATAGGAGCACCTAGCTCTGGTTTCAATAAGGACAATCTAGTTTGGAATTCTTTTCCAAACAATAATTTTTGCTGGTGTGTCCTTAAATAAAAATGGTAGTCATTCCGAACCAACACTTCTCTCTTCTGGCCAACCATATAGGACAAAATATTTTACTTCTGACAAAATAAGGTCAGTACTTGTAGCCTTTGCAACTTGTTTTGCATTGATAGGAAGTGATTGAATTTGTACTTCATTCACTTCAGTAGCTTCCTTTGTCCAGACCACTGTGAATTTGCTCAACTGAACTATAAGCAATTGGTTTCTCACCTTCCTGAGTTGTATGAGAAATGCTGCACCTATGCCTGTTGGAGAAGCATCAACAGCTAATGTAATTTCTTTTGATGGATCGAAATAGGCCAAAGCTTGAGGAGAACTCAAAATTTGCTTGATCTCTGCAAAGGCATTTTGACACTCACTTGTCCAATGAAAATCTTTTCCTAACTTAAGTGCAGATGTCATCGGCGTTAAAACAGAAGATAAATTAAGCATGAACTTTCGATAATAATTAGTGATACCAATTAATGATTGCAATTCCTGTACATTTTTTGGTTTAGAAGCATTACGAATTGCTTGTACTCCAGTAGTTGATGCATGTACACCATTCGCATTCACTACCCATCCACGATACTGTATTGAATCTTGAAAAATGAACACTTTGACTGTTTCAATTTCAAATCAAACTGATCAAGTTTTTTAATGACTTGTTTCAAATTTCTAAGATGTTCCTCATCATTCTTACCAGTGACGATTATATCGTCTTAGTAACATCCAACTCCATTCAAACCAATTAAAATTTGATCCATACATTTTTGAAGTATGACGCCAGAGGAACTCACACCAAAGGTAGTCTTGTATATTGAAACAATCCCAGATTGGTATTAATAGTCACATACTTACGAGACTCAGGATCTAATACTCTTTGTAAGTAGGCGTTAAACAAATCGAGTTTGGAAAAAAAAATTGTCCCCCATTGAGTTGTGCTAATAATTCTTCAGGGTGAGGTAAGGGATATTCCGGTTGGTGGATAAACTGGATTAATTGTGACTTTCTAGTCTCCACACACCCTAATACTACCATCCCCTTTTCTTACTGGAAGAATGGGAGACCGTCGCCTAATCTGAAACATCTACTTTTTCTAAAATGCCTTCCTTAATCAATCTTCTTAAAGGAGAAGGAAAGTCAGGACATTTGACACAATTAAATGAGAGACTAACATTTGGTGAACACCATTACCAAATTTCATTCATATATGTTGCTTACTTTCCAAGATATTGCAATTTGAATGTTCATAAAAATTAATCAGGAAGTTGCCATTTTTAGATTGTGATGACATCACTGGATCACGTGTGATTGGAAAAGCTTTTGTTTTTCTTTATATGTTACTGTCAATATATTTTTAACAGGCATGCATAGATTCAAATCAGAGTATTAATGAATTGACTATTGCATGATACACCTAAGTAATTCAGCACAAAATATGTACAAGTGTGTGTGGATTTGTAGCAATTTTAGGTAACGAAAACAAAGAAATACATTAAAATTACTGCTATCTGTGGTTACGTGACATCATTATTCGACTTACTCAAGTTGGTTTACATTCAACTTGCACAAAAATGGCAGCACCCTTCTCTGAATTTCAAAAGTGTGTAACTTGGATAGGAAACAATATTTCTGAATGAAACTGTGGGAAGTTGTTTGTCAAACACTTCTGCTTCATTTTGATAAACATGTTCCCAGGGTTTCCTTCTCCTTTAATTCTTCAGAAACTTGGTTTTTTCTAGCCAGTGGTACTGGTCTCGGCTTATAAAATTTAGGTGTTGCTCCTGGTCTGAGCTTAAGCTTTGATCAAACACCTTTCACAGTTCCTAATTTTTTTTCAAACACATTGCTTTTCGACAATATTTCTTGAAGTCGGTGATTAACATTTGGAGGAATATATACACGATTAATTTCTTGCCAATTCAACGGTAAATGTTTCAACCAATTTCGACAAAACAAGGCTGGACCATTGCCTTGAATGACATACATTGGTAATTTCTTTTCACTGCCATTACACTGAACTTGCACATTACGTTTACCTTCAACAGGAAGTTTTCGTCCTGTAAACGTTTTAAGAATTGCCTACTTCGATTTTAGCTCCACATTTCCTTTAACTGTTATGTCAAATAACTTCTTCGGAATCAAAGATATCGCAGCGCCAGTATCTAATTTCATAGTGACCTGGCTGTCTTCAATGGTAACTTCCTCTTCAATTGGCTTACATGACGCGATTGTTTTCACATAGTAAGCTGTAGCATCGTCGTCACAAGTGTCTACTTCAAATTCAGAGGTTTCTTCTTTTACTTCTTTAATTTTGGAACTTCGCTTATTTTTCTTGAATGTTGACACTTTACTTTCTTTACTGGTATGCTTACCCACATCTACGTTTTGTCTGCAAACAGACTGTAGATGTCCAACACTTCCACAATTATGACACTTAAGGTTCTTGTAGTAACAATCTCTTTTCGAATGTCCCAATTTTCCACAACATGAACACTGATTTTCATGACCACGTCTGTGTTGGGTCAAATTTGTCGCTACTCTTGAAATAGTTGTGGTCCCTTCTTTAATTATTGCTGAGCCCTTGGCTGCTGTTTCCATACTGACGGCAATTTTCAGCGACTTTTCCAAAGATAAGTTGTCGTCCTCCGACAGAAGCTTCCTTTGAACGGTAACATCGTGAATTCCGCATACGAACCTGTCTCGTAAGGCATCTTTTAGGAACACTCCAAAATTACAGGTGTTAGACAGTCTCTTTAACTCGGTAAGGATGTTGGTTACTGATTCTGAAGAACTTTGCGTATGACTCTAGAACCGAAATCTCTCTAGCAAAACTGGTGGTCTAGGGCTGTAATAGCATTTTAGGGTGTTACAAATATCAGGGAAATTCTTCGCAGCAGATTTATCTGGCGAGACTACGTTCTTTAAAAGTCCGCAGCCCTTAGCTCCGATATAAAAATATGGCTACCTTTTTCTTGTCTTCTCTGATGTCGTTTCCTTATAAAACATGGTTAAACGTTCTTCATATGACTCGCAGTTTTCGATTTCAGGGTCGTAACTCTCCACCTTTAAGTCGGAAGAGGCCATGGCTGGGATTTGGAACAACAGAAGACGTAGAAAAAGTGTTAGCAGTTCCTTCTTCGTTTAGTTTTCAGTTGCCGTCCTCTATCACTATGGTTAAAACACATTTTTTAATCCCATCCTCGTTGCCAATTGTAGCGTTGGTCCCCGGGAACAAACCAGACTCATGCAAATAAATGATGGAAGAGAAACGCAATAGCGAATGTGTAACTCAGAGTGTATTCTTTGTAATGTCTTGCCTTGTTTGCAGGCTTGACTTTTATATTAAATGAATGGCATAACATTCAAACGAGTAAATTAACATAAGAACAGCAAAAGAACTGTGGCAATGCGAACTCACTACATAGCACTTTCCATTTTACAGAACAAAGTTCGATTGTGGCAATAGCTACCCTTTCAGTAAGAAACATTAATGGCTACTGAAAGTATACTCTATGATAAAGAGATTGAAGAATATAGAAAGACGTGATCTATGTTTTCACTGTCACATTAAAAACATTTAACTGTTGTAAGATTGTAATAGTATGACTTGCTGTGCTAGGATACTTACGAGTAAAAATAATGACGTTCTTTGTGTTTTGCAGGACGCACCGACTTGATAACATCTGTTATTACTATGTTGCTTAGTGAAGGCAAGTGCTTTTAAATGATATTGACAAGTAAGATAAGAAGTGATCTATAACTTTCTAATTGGGTAATATAAAATACTGCATTTTAAACATGTGTGTTATAGTTGAAAGTGGCTTGCAATGCTACTTAATCAATACTATCATGATTTAATTTGTATTTTGTCATGTTATTCCGATAATACATCGTCTTTAACAATGGCAACAATGTCTAATAAAGTAAAGTGATTTCTATAATGGTCACACACTAATATAGAAGATTAGGGTATTGTTGTCATAGGTCATTTAAAGTTTTTGGGTGTACATCCTGTGACTTTTCATTAAAAGAATCCATTTAAAGATGTCGTGACATTAAATTTGTAGTGAGAGCTAATCAGATGACAAACCTCGTCTCTTACTTAATTTGTGCGTTCGTGTTCTGAGATTTATTCTCTCCATAACACAGGAGTAATAAATTAAAAAAAAAATACATGGAACCATATTCTACACAGGTAGCTGTTTAAGATGTTAAGGCTGTTGTTATATCAGATATTTATAGAATTTTCTGCATTTACTTTTGGAGGTGATAATACGTAACAAGGCATAGAATACGATTGTCGCACGATGTTTGAGGCACAATTGTATTATGAATTTTCATGATAAAAGTTTGGTGTGGTATGGAACGGTACGTTAATAGCAACAATGTGATCTATTTTCTGATTTTAAGACGAAACCACGGCCGCTGGAACAAATGCTCCGACAGTAGCATCAATGTCAACTGAAGGTAAAGACTGTGGTAAAAAGAGATTGATGACAATGCAAGGATGTAAATAATGTGTTGGCTTTTAAAATGAAGATACCTAGCAGTTTTAAATTGTATAGTATTGCGTGTTTATCTAATTGTACTTATCCTGTGACATAATGATGTTATTTCTATTTTGTAGGAAGTACAGTTAGTACAACAGTTTCTCCTACTGTATTGTCTACAACAGGTAGGAGCATTATGAATTACTTTGACATCGAATTAAAGATATGATTACTGTTGTCACTGATGGATGAAAATATTTGATCTTAATTAGAGTTACAACAGTGTAGAAAGATTTGTAATGTTACCTATTGAGTGAGATTATGATGCAATACGTACTTTGTTATGTGCTGGCTTTTAAAATGAGGATACCTAGCTGTTTTATATTGTATGTTATTGCGGGTCTCTATGTAATTGTACTTATCCTGTGACATAATGATGTTATTTGTATTTTGTAGGAAGTACAGTTAGTACAACATTTCCTCCCACTGTATTGTTTACAAATGCTAAGTGCATTAGGAATTACTTCGACATCTAATTAAAGACTTCATTAATGTTTGCACTGATGTATGAAAGTAGTTTATCTTAATTAGAGTTACAACAAAGTAGAACGGTTTGTAATGTTACCTGTTGAGTGAGATTATGATCTAACATGTGCTTTGCTATCTCTTAACTGCAAGAGATCCTCGTAAAACAGCAACAATGTCGACTCAAGGAATGTGTATTAATAAAATGCTTAGATGAATATACAAAGATGTGATGATTGTTCTCCATGCTGCTCATATAAAACCCTACTCTCTAACTTTTCTCATAATAGCATTTTAGTGTGTGTAATGATAGTTATCCAGTAACATAAAAATGTCATTTCCATTTTACAGAACAAAGTACGATTGTCGCAATAGCTACTGTTTCAGGAAGAAACAGGAATGGCTACTGAAAGTAATACTCTATGATAAAAGAGATTGACAAATATAAAAAGACGTGATCTATGTTTTCACTGCCACATTAAAAACATTTCACTTCTGTAAAGATTTTAATAGTATGTTGTGCTGTGCAAGGATACTTACGAGTAAAAATAATGACGTTCTTTGTGTTTTGCAGGACGCACCGACTTGATAACATCTGTTATTACTATGTTGCTTAGTGAAGGCAAGTGCTTTTAAATGATATTGACAAGTAAGATAAGAAGTGATCTATAACTTTCTAATTGGGTAATATAAAATACTGCATTTTAAACATGTGTTTTGTAGTTAAAAGTGGTTCTCAAAGTTACTTACTCAATACTACTATGATTTAATTTGTATTTTTTCATGTTATTCCGATTATTCATGGTCTCCAACAATGCGAACAATGTCTAAGAAAGTAAATTGATTTATAAAATGGTTAGACACGAATATAAAAGATTTACGTATTGTTGTCAGGTGTGAATTAAAGTTTTGGGTATAGGTGCTGTGAATTTTCATTGGCAGACTTCATTTACAGATGCCGAGACATTAACTTTTAAGTGAGATCTAATCAGTAGACAAACCTCGTCTCGTATCTAATTTGTGCGTTCCATTGTTCTGTAACGGTTCTTATGTAGCAACAATGTGATCTATTTTCTGATTTTCAGACGAAACGACGGCCGCTGCAACAAATACTCCTACACTAGGATCAATGTCAACTGAAGGTAAAGACTGTGGTAAAAAGAGATTGATGACAATGCAAGGATGTAAATAATATGTTGGCTTTTAAAATGAAGATACCTAGCAGTTTTAAATTGTATAGTATTGCGTGTTTATCTAATTGTACTTATCCTATGACATAATGATGTTATTTCTATTTTGTAGGAAGTACAGTTAGTACAACAGTTTCTCCTACTGTATTGTCTACAACAGGTAGGAGCATTATGAATTACTTTGACATCGAATTAAAGATATGATTACTGTTGTCACTGATGGATGAAAATATTTGATCTTAATTAGAGTTACAACAGTGTAGAAAGATTTGTAATGTTACCTATTGAGTGAGATTATGATGCAATACGTACTTTGCAATCACTTAACTGCAAGAGATCCTCTTAAATCAACACCAATGTCGACTCAAAGAATGTGTGTTAATAAAATGCCTAGATGAATATACAAAGATGTGATGATTGTTCTCCATGCTGGTCACATAACCCCTAATTTCTAAGTTTTGTTTTAATAGCATTTTAGTGTGGGTAATGATAGTTATCCAGTGAGATTAAAATGTCATTTCCATTTTACAGAACAAAGTTCGTTTGTCGCAATAGCTACTCTTTCACTAAGAAATATTAATGGCTACTGAAAGTATACTCTGTGATAATGACATTGAAGAATATGGAATGATGTGGTCTATGTTTTCACTGCCACATTAAAAACATTTCACTTCTGTAAAGATTTTAATAGTATGTTGTGCTGTGCAAGGATACTTACGAGTAAAAATAATGACGTTCTTTGTGTTTTGCAGGACGCACCGACTTGATAACATCTGTTATTACTATGTTGCTTAGTGAAGGCAAGTGCATTCAAATGATATTTACAAATAAATTACGATGTGATCTATAAATTTGTTATTTGATAATATAAACTATTGCATTCTAAACATGTTTGTTATAGTTGAAAGTGGCTTGCCATGTGACTTACTGAATACTATTATGACTTAATTTGTATTTTGTCATGTTATTCCGATAATACATCGTCTTTAACAATGGCAACAATGTCTAATAAAGTAAAGTGATTGTCACACATGAATATAGAAGATTAAGGTATTGTTTTCATAGGTCAGTTAAGGTTTCTGTGTGTACATCCTGTGACTTTTCATTGAACGAATCCATTTAGAGATGTTGTAACATTAAATTTAAATTGAGATCTAATGATATGAAAAACCTCGTCTCGTACCTAATTTGTGCGTTCCAGTGTTCTGAGATTTATTCTCTCCATACAGGAATAATAAATTAAGAAATCCTGGATGGAACAATGTTCTTCACAGGTAGCTGTTTTAGATGTGAAGACTGTTGTAATATCAGATATTAATAGAATTTGTCTCATTTATTTTCGGAGGTGATAGGACGTAACAAGGCATAGAATACGATTGTCACAGAATATTTGGGCCCTAATTGTATCATGAATTTTCATGATAAAAGTTTGGTGTGGGGTGTAACGCTACTTATGTAGCAACAATGTGATCTATTTTCTGATTTTCAGACGAAACCACGGCCGTTGTAACAAATGCTCCTACAGTAGCGTCAATGTCAACTGAAGGTAAAGACTCAAAAGAGATTGATGACAATGCAAGGTTGTAAATAATTTGTTGACTGTTAAAATAAAGAAACCTAGCTGCTTTAAATTATATTGTATGGCGGGTTTCTATCCAATGGTACTTATCCTGTGACATAATGATGTTATTTCTATTTTTAGGACCTACATTCAGTACAACAGTTTCTCCTATTGTATTGTTTACAAAAGGTAAGTGCATCATGAATTACTTTTACATGTAATTACAGATTTGATTAATGTTGTCACTGATGCATGAAAGTAGTTTATCTTAATTAGAGTTACAACAGTGTAGAACGGTGTGTAATGTTACCTATTGAGTGAGATTATTTTGTTATTATCTCATCGCCCTAAAGGGGCTAGGTGAGATATTGTAATCACTTGGTTAGTGGAGCTATAGATTGTACTGTGCACCCATGGGAGAATGGTTGCCATGGAAACGCTTGGAGTGGGTGAGTAGCGACACCCGGGGGTACCCCATGGTAGAGTGGCCAAGGGTAAGGGGGGTCATGTTGGGTGGTATAACTGAAAACGTGTCCGTACCAATGCGTGTGCGTGGGTGCGTGTGTGTGCGTCCGTACCTGTGAAAATTGTGGTTTTTCCTGAATATTATGAAAAGTGTATGAGCGATTAAGTTGAAACTTGGTAGGGTTGTGCATGATGATCGAGTCAAATTTGCTGATTTGTGAAAAAAAACAAAACAATGTTACCACAAAATTGATATTTCCAGCATATCTTGAGAAGTATTTGAGTATTTATGTAAAATTTTGCAAAAAAATACCTGAAGGTATATCACTTTTGTAGTAAAAAGAGTGAAATTTGCTGCTTTCTAGAAAAAAGCCAGTTTTGCCCCAAAATTTGTATTTCCAGCGTATCTTGAGAACTATTAGATCAATTAACTTACTGTTTTGTAAGTACTTACCTGAGAACACATTGTTCAACATAATATTGCTGTAATGGTAAATCGAATCAAATATTCTGGTTTTTGAGACAAAAGCCAATTTTGCCCCAAAATTGGTATTTCCAGCATATCTTGAGAAATATTTGAGCATTTAATGCAAAATTTTGCAAGGACTTACGGGAGAATGAAATATTCAAGGTAGATCACTTTTGTAGAAAAGAAAGTAAAATTTGCTGATAATTGAGTAAAAAAGCCAACTTTGCCCCAAAATTGGTATTTCCAGCATATCTTGAGAAGTATTTGAGCATTCAATGTAAAATTTTTCAAAAATTTAAATGAGAATGAAATATTCAAGGTATATCACTTTTGTAGTAAAGAGAGTGAAATTTGCTGATTTTTGAGAAAACAGGCCAAGTTTGCCCCAAAATTGGTATTTCTAGCACATCTTGAGAACTATTACACCAATTAACTTAAATTTTTGTAGTACTTACCTGAGAACACATTGTTCTTGAGAAGTATTTGAGCATTCAATGTAAAATTTTGCAAAAATTTAAATGAGAATGAAATATTCAAGGTATATCACTTTTGTAGTAAAGAGAATGAAATTTACCGATTTTTTAGAAAACAGGCCAGATTTGCCCCAAAATTGGTATTTCTAGCACATCTTGAGAACTATTACACCAAGTAACTTAAATTTTTGTAAGTACTTACCTGAGAAGACATTGTTTAACATAATATTACTATAATAATAAATCCAGGGAACTTTGGTGATTTTTGTCCCAAAATTGGTATTTCCAGCATATCTTGAGATGTGTTTGAGCATTTAATGCAAAATTTTGCAAGGACTTACTTGAGAATGTTATATTCAAGGTATATCACTTTTGTATTAAAGAGAGTGAAATTTGCTGATTTTTCTAGAAAAAAGCCAATTTTGCCCCCAAATTTGTATTTCCACCATATCTTGAGAGCTAATTAAGCATTATACACAAAATTTTGCAAGGTTGTTCCTATGAACACAATAATGAAGATACAGAATATTACTCTTATAGTTAACTGGTGAAACTGTATGATTGTTTGGTAACAAACTTTGAGTCAGCATCTGGGTCAATACTAGACACCACCTTTTTAACTTTAGCCAAAACATCTTTAGCAGAACTGGCCCCTGTGAATAATGTTATTTATGAGAACATTTTTGTAAGTCAAACAATAGTTTTAGCAGAACCAAGCCCTGCACAGGTTAATAGTAGATTTATGTGCAAATACCCATAGAGGGATGCTCTTATATCCTTCCCATAACTGTAACCACTTAGCCTAACCTACATGGAATAACCCAATGTTATAATTGTGTTATGTAGCGTAATATGCACAAATACTTTTAAGCCATTAGTTATCGTTATTTGAGCCTAGTAGCACCAGGCTATAACCATAAGTTTGCTACCTTACAGTAGATATCAGTATTGAGATGCTTACCACCAGTTTATGCTTGAAGAATGTTTGCCACTCATTTACAACCAGTTCCCTGAACTAGGTCTCTGTGTGATGTGGTTGCAGTAAACTATTTACAAATCCCTATGTGCATGCGCTGTATTTAAGTCAATGCATGTTGCCGATGAGATATGCACTCCGTGGATTGCCCTCTTGTATTTGCTTTGTTATCACTTAACTGCAAGTGGTCCTCTTAAATCAGCAACGATGTCGACTCAAGGAATGCGTATTAATAAAATACCTTGATGAATACAAAGATGTGATGATTGTTCTCCATGTTGTTCAATAAAACCCTAATCTCTTAAGTTTTCTTATAATAGCATTTTAGTTGCAACAAATGCTAATACAGTAACATCAATGTCAACTGAGTTTAAAGGGTTTAAAGATTGATGACAATGTAAAGATGGGTGTACAAGCTGTGACATTTCATTGAAAAAATCCACTTAGAGATGTCGTGACATTAAATTTGAACTGAGATCTAATCAGATGAAAAACCTTGTCTCGTACATGATTTGTGCGTTCAAGTGTTCTGAGATTTATTCTATCCATAATGCAGGAATAATGAATTAGGAAATCCTGGATGGAACAATATTCTTCACAAGTAGCTGTTTTAGATGTTAAGGCCGCTGTGATGTGAGATATTTATTAGTTTGTTCCTTTATTCGTAGCAGGTTGAAAAGGTAAATGAGTAGGTTGAATTTAGTTAGTATATGCGCAAATTTATTGCACTATCAGTAATGTGGATCCCATTCCATTGAAATATTTACCAACAACAATAATCGTATTTGAAGGAAACGTATGTTTAACAATATTTACAATTAACTAAGTCCTGAGATTTTTAATTAAATCGGGATGATTTGACAAATATGAATATAAATGACTATACATGATAGGGTTATAAATACTAATTTCACAGTGTGAAGCGTTAAAGAACTGAGTAGGCTGAGCCTAGTGCAATTTGTACAAGTGTTACGTTAGGCCATGCTTGGGATGGCAAAAATAACCAAACTGAAATGTAGGACTGAAATTAAAGTGTCCACTTAGCCCCGACGAAACCAGTCTAGGTCCTACATGCGTAAAGTGGTGCGAACGTAGTCCACATAGCACATATGGCATCTATCTGGGACCTACATGGTACATATGAGCACCATCTTGCCAAGTTAAATCCCAGATGCGTCCCAGATATTCTTCTAGCTTGCAGTTTCATCATGAATTGTCTCTATAGTAGTTTGCAGTGGTGTAATGGTACGTAATCAGTAACATTGCGATCTCATTTCTAATTGTCAGGAGGAACCAACACCGCTGCAACAAATGTTGCAACAACAGCATCAATGTCACCTGAAGGTAAATACTCTATGATATAAAGAGATTGATAATTATGCAGAGATGTTTACTATTGTGTAGGCTTTCAAATTAAAGATAACTAGCTCCAATCAAGTTTAAAATATGGAGGGGTGATGTGTAATGGTACGTATTCTGTGACATAATGATTGTATTTCTATTTTGTAGGACATAGCGTCAGTGGAACAGCTCCTACTACTGCATTGTCTACAGAAGGTAAGTGCGTAATAAATTACATTGACAACTTATTGAAAATTTGATCAATGTTTACAGTGACACATAAAAGTAGTTCATCCTAACGAAAATTATAATAGTCTAGAGTGGTTTGTTGTGTTACGTAGATTCAATGAGATTGCAATGTAATTTGTTTTTTTTTAAGTAACTGCAACAACACCTTTAAATCAGTGACAATGTCCACTCCGGAAAAAAATGTATTACTAAAAGTGCCTCGATGAATATACAAAGATGTGATGATTCTCTCCCTTCTCCCTTAAATTACTAACATCTATTTTTTACTTTAATACTTTTGAGTGCTGTTAAATGGTGATTATATCGTTACATTATGATGTAACTTAAACTTTTCAGAACAAAGTACGATTGTTGCAAAAGCTACTCTTACAGGAAACAACATAAATGTCTACTGCAAGTAATATTCTGATTGACAAATATAAAGATATAGAAATATACGGATATTCATTGACGGATATAGAAAGACGTGGTCGACGTTTTCCTTGAAAATTGACTCTCGTCAAGATTGTAATAGTATGGTGTGCTGTGTGATTGTACTTATCGAATAAACATAATAACTTCCTCTGTATTTTGCAGAACCCACCGACTTAGCGTCATCTCTCATTACTATGTTGCTTACTGAGGGCAAGTACAATTAAATGAGATTGAGGAATAAAGTTATATGTGATCTGTAACTTTCTCATTGTTAATTTATAAAATACTTCAGTCTAAACATGATTAAAATAGTGGAGATTGGTTTACAAAGTTACTTATTCAATGCTATTATGATGTAAAATGCTATTATGATGTAATTTGTATTTTGTCATACCATGTTGAAGATACATGATCTTCTTCCACAAGAACAATGTTCACCAAAGGAAGGTGCATTATAAAATGGTTACACAGGCACGAATATAGAAGATTTAGGTACTGCTCTAACTGACCAATTAACGCACTTGGGTGCAGATAGTGTGACTTTTCATTGAAAGAGACCACTTACAGATATCACAGCATCAAATTTGAAGTGAGATGTAGTGAGGTGACAAACCTTGTCTCGTACCTGATTTGTGCGTTCCAGTGTTCTGAGATTTATTCTCTCCATAATAAAGGAATAATAAATTGAGAAATCTTGGATGGAACAATATTCTTCACAAGTAGTTGTTTTAGTTGTTAAGGCTGTTGTGGTATCAGATATTTGTGAAATTTCCCTCATTTTCTCTTGGAGATGATGATATGTGACAAGGCATTAAATGAGCTTGTAACACGATTAAAGTTGGGCACTTATTAAAGAAAATATCTGGGATCCAGATGGGCATAACTGGGCTTTCATATGGGACCCAGACTGGTAACCCACGTGGAGCTCAGATGGAATAATTGGAATCCAAAGTGCCCATATAGGACCCAACTGTCCTTCCTCACCGTGAGCACCATCTCGTACCCATCCACGCAATGTTTGTTAGGCCTATATGGGTTTTATATGGGCAGTCTGTGCAGTTCTATCATTATGAATAATCAATTGATTCATAAAAAACGTGTTTGTGTAGTAGTTTTACTGCATTGTACGAAAGACAAACAAAATATTGCTTTGTGCATAAGAAACCTTTCTTGTGGTCGTAGCAGGTTGAAAAGGTAAATGAGTATGTTGAACTTAGTGAGTATATACGTGAATTAATTGCACTGTCATTAATGTGGATCACAACCCATTGAAATATCAACAAACAACAACAATGATATTTGAATGACACCTACGCATAAAAGTCATATGCTCAAACGTTTTACAATACGTACAATTAATCAAGCCCTGAGACTTTTAATTACCCTGTAATTTAGGAATAATTACATTTAATCCAATTAATTCGGTTGACGTGACAAATAGGAATATTAATGAGTATTCACGATGGAGTTATATGCACTAATTTCACACAGTGTAAAGCGTATAATGAACTCAGTAGGTTGAGCCCAGTGCAAAATTTGTACACGTGTTACGTTAGGCCATGCATGGAATGGAAAAAATGATCAAACTTAAATGTAGGACTGTAGGACTGGGGTCCCACATTGGTAAAGCTGCACAAACGTAGTCAATATAGCACACATAACACCTATCTGGAACCTATACGGGTCATATTTGCACAATTTTGCCTAGTTGAATTTAAGATGTGTCCCAGACTTTCTCCTAGCTGCGCAGTGTCATCATGAATTGTCATTATAGTAGTTTGGAGTGGTATGTAATCGTACGTAATCAGTAACGTTGTGATCTAATTTCTAATTGCCAGAAGGAAACACCACCATTGCAACAAATGTTCCTACAACAGCATCAATGTCAGCCGAAGGTAAATACTCTATGATAGAATGAGATTGATCATTATGCAAAGATGTATATTAATGGGTTGGCTTTTCAAATAGAGATATCTAGCTATGATCAAGTTGCAAATGTTGCGGGGTGCTGTGTAAAGGTATATAGTCTGTGACATAATGATGGTATTCCTCTTTTGTAGGAAGTAGCGCCAGTACAACAGCTCCTACTACTGTATTGTCTACAAAAGGTAAGCGCGTTATAAATTGCATTGACAACGTATTAAAGATTTGATCAATGTTTATAGTGACACATAAAAGTAATTCATTCCAACCAGAATTACGTTAGTGTAGAGTGGTTTGGGGAGTAACATAGAATCAATGAGATTACAGTGTGATTTGATTTTGGTTAATTAATAACTACAACAGCTCCCTTTAAATCAGTGACAATGTCCACTCCAGGAAAGTGTATCACTAAAGTGCCTAGATTAATATACAAAGATGTGATGATTGCTCTTCCTTCTCCCATAAATCACTAAGATCTAGTTTTTAATTTAATACTTTTGAGTGTTGTGAAGTTTTGATTATACCGTTACTTTATGAAGTCACTTATATTTTTTAGTACAAAGTATGATTGTTGCAGCAGCTACTCTTACAGGAAACAACATTAATGTCGACTGCACGTATTACTCTGTGATATATAGGATTGACGAATATAGAAAGACGTGGTCGACGTTTTCACTGCCAAATCAAAGATATTTAACTCTCTCTCATCGAGATTGTAATAGTATTGCATGTCAGGTAATGGTACTTATTGGTACTCTGTGTCTTTTGCAGAACCTACTGACTTAGTAACATCTTTTATTACGATGTTGTTTACTCCAGGTAAGTACATTTAAATGAGATTGACAAATAAAGTTAGATGTGATCTGTTATTTTCTCATTGATAAATTCATCAAATACTTAAGTCTACACATGATTAAATAGAATACTGCGGAGGTATTGATGAATATACAAAGATGTAATTAACGTGCTCACTTTTGTAATAAAGACATTTACCTCTTATATAGATCATAAAATTACTGGGTGCTGTATAATGGTACCTATTCTGTAACATAATGATATTATTCCTATTTTGTAGAAAGTACCGTCTTGACCACACCTCCTCCTCCTCCTGTATTGTCAACAGAAGGTAAGTGTATTAAGAATTACTTTGACAAATATTTAAAGAATTTGATCAATGTTTTCACTAACGTATGAAAGTCTTTAATACTCACAAGAATTATCACAGTGTAATTTTATAGTGACACCCTTTCCCGTGACATTTTGATGCAATTTCTATTTTTCAGAACAAAGTATGATTATTGTAACAACTGATCTTACATCAAAGAAGAAAAAAACAAAACAAAAAAGTGAAATGTCCACTGAAAGTAATAACCTATGATAAAAAAATGACGAATATAGAAAGACGTGATCGATGTTTTTACTCCCAAATTTAACGTACTTGACTCTCCTCAAAACTGTTATAACAGTGTACGTTGAATAATGTTAATTATCGAGTAAACATAATTATGTCCTACATGGTTTCCAGGACGTACCGACTTGATAACATCTCTTATTATCTCATCGCCCTATTGGGGTAAGATGAGATATTGTAGTCACTTGGCTAGTGGAGCTATACATTGTACTGTGCACCCATGGGAGAATGGTTGCCATGGAAACGCTTGGAGTGGATGAGCAGCGACACCCCCGGGGTACCCCATGGTAGAGTGACCATGGGTACAGGAGGGTCCTGTTGAGTGGTATAAATGAAAACGTGTCCGTGCCAATGCGTGTGCGTGTGCGTCCGGACCTGTCCAAATTGTGGTTTTTCCAGAACAGTTTGAAAAGCATATGAGAGATTAAGTTGACACTTGGTAGGGTTGTGCATGATGCCAATATGTGCGAGATGTATTAGTTAATGTATGGTAAATCGAGTGAAATTTGCTGATTTTTTAGAAGAAAGCCAATTTTGCCCCAAAATTGGTATTTCCAACATATCTTGAGAAGCATTTGAGCATTTAATGCAAAATTTTGGAAAATTTTACGTGAGAATGAAATATTCAAGGTATATCTCTTTGGTAGTAAAAACAGTGAAATTTGCTGATTTTTGAGAAAAAAAAAAAATTTTGCCCCAACATTTGTATTTCCAGCATATCTTGAGAACTATTAGACCAATTAACTTAAATTTTTATAAGTACTTACCTGAGAACACATTGTTCAACATAATATTACTCTAATGATAAATCCAGTGAATTTTGCTGATTTTTGAGAAAAAAAAGCCAATTTTGCCCCAAAATTTGTATTTCCAGCATATCTTGAGAACTATTAGACCAATTAACTTTAAGTTTTGTTAGGACTTACCTGAAAACACATTGTTCAACATAATATTACTGTAATGGTAAATCCAGTGAAATTTGCTGATTTTGGAGGGAACAAAAAAGCCAATTTTGTCCCAAAATTGGTATTTCCAGCATATCTTGAGATGTGTTTGAGCATTTAATGCAAAATTTTGGAAGGACTTACTTGAGAATGTAATATTCAAGGTATGTCACTTTTGTATTAAAGAGAGTGAAAATTGCTGATTTTTTTTAGAAAAAAAAGCCAACTTTGCCCCAAAATTTGTATTTCCACCATATCTTGAGAGCTAAGTAAGGATTACAGGCCAATTTTGAAGGCCGTTCCTATGAACACAATAATGAAGATACGGTGTATTACTCTTATAGTAAACTGGTGAAATTGTATGATTGTTTGGTAACAAACTTAGAGCCAGCATCTGGGTCAATACTAAACATCACCTGTTTAACTTATAATTGTGTTAATGTAGCGTAATATGCACAGATACTTTTGAGCCATTAGTTATCGTTACTTGAGACTAGTAGCACCAGGCTATAACCTTAAGTTTGTCACATTACATTAGATATCAGTACTGAGATGCTTACCACCATTTTATACTTGAAGAATATTTGAAACTCATTTACAACCAGTTCCCCGAACTAGGTCTCTGTGAGATGTGCCATGTGGTTGCAGTAAAATGCAGTGTGCATGCTCTGTATTGAAATCAATGCATGTTGGCGATGAGATACGCAACTCCGTGGATTGCCCTCTTGTTTGTATGTTGCTTACTGTAGGCAAGTATGAAAATGAGATTGACAAATAAAGTAAGATGTGATCTGTAATTTTCTCATTGGAGAATTAAAAATACTTCAGTATTAACATGTTTATAAATGTGGCTTGCAATGTTTATAAGAGTGGCTTGCAACTTTACTTATTCAATGCTATTATGATCTAATTTGTTTTTTGTTATGCTATTCCGATGATACATCTACTCCGGCAACGTCAACAACGTCTGCGAAAGGCAACTGCAATAGAAAGTGCTTACCAGGATTTTTGCAGGACAGTGTCATCATCAACTTTTACTATAAAAGAACTGTTTTCCTTGCTCACATACAACACTTAAGTCTAATTTTTATTATAATAGTTTTTTTAGTGCTGTGTTATGGTACTTATCCCGTGACATTATGATGTAATTTGTATTTTGTATTTGGAGAAGAAAGTAAAATTGTTGAAAAGGCGACTCTCACAGGAAACAACATTAATGTCTACTGAAAGTTATGCTCTATGATAAAAAACTATTGACGGATACAGAAAGAATTCGTCAATGTTTTCACTGTATGCTTTGTGATAAATGAGATTGACGAATATCAAAAGACGGATCGATGTTTTCACTGCCAAATTAAAGATATATGACTCTCGTCAAGATTGTAATCGTATGGTTTTTTTTTTCTGTGTAATGGTACATATCGAGTAAAATGTGATAACGTTCTCTGTGTTTTGCAAAACGCACCGACTAAAAGTACGTCAGGCTAAACATGTTTAAAGTAGTGGAAAGTGGTTTGCAAAGTTACTCATTCAATGCTATTATGGTGTATTTTTTGTCATTCCATTCTGACGATACATTTTTCAACAAAGTCTACTGAAGGAAAGTGCATTATACAATGCTTACACCGTCATACAAGATTTGGGCACTGTTGTAACTGTTTTTTAACATGCTGTGACTTACTAAAAGGAGTCTGCTTAAAGATGTCGCAAAATCGAATTTAGAGTGAGACATAATGAGATGACACACCTTGTTTCATACCGGATCAGTGATCTAAGCTTTATGCTGTCCATAATGAAGGAATAATGAATTAGAAATCCTGAATGGAACAACATACAAGCTGTTCTAGATGTTAAAGCTGCTGTGGTATCAGATATTTATGGAATTCTCCTCATTTACTCCCTGAGGTGAAAATATGTAACTGGGCATCTCATGAACTACTTGTAACAGAATTTTAGTAGGAAAGTGTCATCATGAATTTTCGGTACTGTAGTTTTGAGTAGTGCGTAATAGTACCTATTCAGTAACGTTATGATCTTATCTGATCTCATATGATTGAAGAAATTTGCCTCATTTACCCCCGGAGCTGAGCTGATAATATGTGATAAGGTATAGAATGAGCTTGTAAGAGAATTTTAGTAGGACACTTTCGAATTTTTATTATATTTTTTTGGGGTGGTGTGCAATTGTACTTATTCAGTAACAAGATGATCTGATTTCTAAATTCCGAAGAAACCACCACAGTTGCAAAGTTATTGCTACAGCAGCATCAGTTATAAATCTACTCAGTCAGTGATATTTTGTCGTAATTTGTAATCTGTTAGACCACTCCGACTCTAAAGTAGTTTTTTCTTTAAACAACAACAATGTCTACTGAAGGAAATTAATAGTAAAATGAATTAACAAATTCGGAATTGAACAAAGCGTGTCCACGTAATTACTTTAGATCCTCAAGTTGCTCTGGAATCCAATATAGATGCAGTTTGCGTCGTTTGCGGGAAAGTGATAAGATGAGAATAAGCGTGTAACATGCTGGTAGTGGGACAGTTTGATCAAGGATTTCCATTATAATAGTTTCGTTCGGTGTGTCATGGTAATTACATTAATAACATGGTACATAAAAATTTTAACATTACGATGTAATGTGTACTTGTCAAAACAAACCCTCTCTGCTACAATAGCTACTCTCACAGTAGCATCAATGTCTAATGCATGTAAGCAGAAAATGATAAACGAAAGTGACGAACACACACATATCAAATCAAACTGACAACGTGTGTTAATCTGAACAACATTTTAATGCGCACTCACTTTCACTGCATGCTTTTAAGGCACATGGTACTCGATATCTACGCGTAGGTGCACGCATACAAGATTTTGTGTCAAATTCGACGCGTATTATGTGACAGTACATTAGGAGACTAATAATATAGCTCGCATACTCAGCATGCTTTTCTATCCACAACTTGCAATTTGATTCATACACACAACTAAACGCAGTTTGAAAGTACATGAAATAATGGAATCAATGATTATTGAAAGCTTTGAGATTCTCAACTCCGTTAATTGCTTACTTGTTTGTATTTTGCCGGACATATCGTCCCTACAACAGCCCCTCATACCTTGCTGTCTACTGAAGGTAAGTACTTTATTAATGAGATTGTTGAATGAAGGTGGACGTGATCAATCGTCTCACACGTCACTTATAAATACTTTAGTCTAATCTAAATCACTAAGTAGTGAAAAGTGGTTTGTATTTAACGACATTATTATGTTATTTGTATTTTGTCAGAACATACCGTCTTTACAACAGCTCCTGCTACAACAGCTCCTCCTACAACAGAAACAATGTCTACGGAAGGTAAGCACATTTTAGATGAGGTCATAAGAAGAAGTGAGCTAGAGATCAGATAATGCTGTAATAGAAATCGCTGATCATTTCTTTATTACCAGTCAACTTCGTAATGCATTGTACGGATGAGATCATTTGTGACATCACTCAGGCGAAGCTACTGGAATGCCCTTCCTTATGACTGTCTTAAATAGTTACGAAAGTGAAAGGAAAAATGTAGTCATCAGAAATTGAATTAGTATACCCCCTATATTAGTTCATGAGTGTCCCTTTTCATGATGCGATGTCAGGTGTTATAACATTTTGTTAACATTGAGGCTACTGAAAAGTTTTCCTGACAAGAGACGTCTTCATTCGAATAGCAGTAGCTTGAAATGCTAGCAAGATAATGTCGTGGGGTTTGAAATGTCTGCAGTGAAAACTACTCTTTTCAATTTACGAACCTCTTCATTTGTCACCATAATCTTCATTTAATTGCCCAAATAATTTTCGAATGTATGGTGAGAAAACCAAGAAGTGGACGGATATGAACGAGTGCATATAAGTATGCGCATCGGGAAAATTTCTGATGCATAACAGGACCATTCTGTAACCAAGGACACGTTACAACGCGGCACTATGCGGGTGTAGTAACTGACCCACACCAAGTGTCTTTATGGTAGCCGTTCTTCGATAGGTTTGCAGCGCAATATGTGGTCAGGTGGCTCATCGTAACCCCGCAGTGGTGATCAGATAATCTCTGTTCATAACAGCATTGGTGTGGAATGCACACTGACCGGCCGGAAAGGCAGGTACTTTCGAAACGGTTTAAACGATGCAATATTTAATCATGCCATAGACGAAGTTAGGATGTAGAAACGTAATGGCTTGTAGAGGATTACAAAGGTGGCTAAAGAAAAAACGCGCCGTAGAAAACTTATTTGTTTGTTACAAGGTGAACCGAATAGCCTTATCGACATAACTTTACAGTCACATAAAAAAAAAAGAAAAACAGTTATTGAGTTGCTTAAGATATAAAATAATACAAAATTGTTACCTGCAATAGTTTGTTACAATATACATAGGGATATTACTTTATAGCCTTTCCTAACTGTAAGAGCCTGTATGTACGTTTTGCGAATAAATGAATGAATTGCGACAACAGGAACAAAAATACGTCGGTGGCAATTTATAAGAGGAGTGACATGCAGCATATTGTTATTGAAACGTGTGCCATACTACTTTTTTCTTTTGAACTACTGTAAGTGTGTTTACATACTTGAACATCTGTTGCAGATCTAGTTACTACAGACAGAGTTACTACTTTATTTGAAACAACTAGTGCTGATGTTACGACTGATGCACATGAAACAACTAGTGGTGACATCACAACTGCTACAGAAGAATCAGTTCCAGCAGAACAGACAACTGGAGCCGCAGAGCAGTCTACAGAGCAATCCACAGAGGAAACTACTAAGTCTGAAGTGACAACAGGAGGTATGATATTTAAGAAGTGTGCATAACTTTCAGATAGATATACTATGGACCAAATATAAAAAAGAGCACATACATTATCAAAATTTAATTGCCTAATGTCTGCCTGGTAAAAGCTCTTTTAATAAGCACCCTTCTTATTTCCATGAATGAGTAAGCAGGGGCGGACTGGTCACACGAGCATTTGCGCAATGCTTGGGTGGCCGGTGGTCTCGTGGGTTGTTGGGCTTGTGAGACAGGAAAAAATACCTGTCAGCTTTATCTTTTGACAAACGTCAATAGAACGCGTCGCGAGCAATGACTTAATCTCTGAGAACGAATCTAGTTTGGACTGTGTATTGAAAGGTTGTTCAAGAAGCCACGCGGCCTGCCCGACAGGCAAAGCGTCGGGTGGTCGGTTGGACAAAATCCCTGATGTATTTGAAGGTGAGATACGAAACCAGTTTTTGGAACTTTTTTTCAGACTCCATATACTTATACCCGAACAGTTTTTTTCTCAATCCATTGTTATGATTTTAAATAAAGTGTGGGAATTCATTGTGTATGTTCAGCTCAAGCTCAAGCCCAACCCCTAATTTCTGTGTGAACCCATAAATGGGAAACTGTTCACCTTAAAGGAGTATAAAGCGTTTGTTTGACAGAAAACAACCTGCTTTTAAAACCAATGTTTGCGGACATAAAATGATACGTTATTCAAAATAAGGAAGGACGGTGGTAAATAAGTTATTCACAGATAGAAATTCAGTTGTTCGTTGTCCATCAATACTTTTTTCACCCAAATTTTTCAAAATTCAAATGATGCATCTTCCGTTACTCATCACCTGCATAGAGTTTCGAGGAGATGAAACTTTTGCAGACGTTTATTGATGAGACTGAATGGTTTAACAATGTTTGAACCCATTTTATTTGTATGCCATGTTGGTATATTCTAAACGCCCTATTTCCCTGTAAATAATTGGGCGTGCTGGAGAAAAAATATAAAGATTTATTTAACAACTTTATTACCTCTATACTTTTCAAGAAAATTGTCATTTTTCCTAATTTATTACGGGTAGTGACAGCTCAATAACAAAGAATAGAGATTCATGTTGTGTTGTGTTCATGTTGTATTTTCAATGTATTCAGTAGTTTCGTAGAAAATTTATTGCTACCCTAAAAAATCTGATCAGACAAGTCGTAAAATCGAAATAAAATTTATAGCTAATGATTTTTGATCTATGTTTTTTTCACGCGGTTAGGGAATAGGATGTCCCATCATGAAATATAATATACAGAAGTTATCAACCATCTACAATGGAAGCCAATTGGCTTCCATGTTGAAATTTTGTTTTCCCAGTGGGCTAACCTAGTTAAAGGAGAGTGTCGGGAATAGCTTTAAGGCGGGAAGCAAATTGGCTTCCATCATGAAAATGACTTGTTTAATGTTTTTACAAGTTTAATCATGATGTTGTCTGAAATAATTACTAAGTAATGACGTGGCAATTTTTGTCACAACGGAATGAACATTACGGTACGAAGTGAATTGGTTTCCATAATGAAATCAACTGAATAATCATGAAAGACGGAGTAAAAATTTTCCGTTTTTTGTCGGTTTTACCATACTTTTTAGACTTTAATGTTTTTACTTTCTCAGTGTTATTCCTCTTCTTTCTTCTCTTTTTCTATTCTCTTTTTAAAATTGCCCCTAAGTTGGCAGGTTGCTTATTTTCTTTGTCTCGATCATGTTTATTCTTTTTATTGATTGTTTTTTAATCTTTTGTACATGTTGCTTTTAATGTTGTATTTTACCGTCAGCAGATGTGCAATTTCATTTTGGATTACATAAAGGTGTTTTACCTTTCCATATATATAAGTGATCTAAAAGAAAGAAAAAGAATAGCCACTTCCACTCAGATCTATACCCACTTGATGGAGATCAATATGTACCAGTAAGTAGGTATATGCACCAATCAACAACGTCCTGTCCATGAAAATGGTTACAAGACCCAGTCTTTGAGTTAGGTATTACCTTGATTAATTTTCAAAGAATGAAAGATGACTTAAGATTAACTTCCTGTCTTGAATGGGTGAAATTCATAAAAGTTTATGATGGCATTATCCCACATAGCACATTAAGAAAGTTGAACACACTCCTGCTCTACACCGGCATAAAATGCTTACTACGATTACTTATTCTATTGTTGGTCTGCTCATTTCCTCTGTTATCAAGACAACAATGTTGAAGGAAGGAATATAGACAATCTATGTATCGCTGATGACCCTTGTAAAGGAGAAGGTGTACGTTGTATCGCTGGAAATGAAGGAGCCCAATGTATTTGTGAAGAGGGATTCCAACTTGAAGGCACTGAAAGACATTCTTGCATTGGTAACGTTTAAAGTATTGAACAAATATATAAAGTTTTTAAATATATTTCTAGGGGGATGTTTGAACATTCTGATTTTCAGGTTTTAGTCTAAGAGTAATGAAATGCAGGAAAAGTTCGACAATATGTCAATCATGATTTAGAAACAACTTAGCTTTCAACTACAAAAAAGGAGGTAAAAGGGGATGTATGAAGGAAGGCATAGAAAAAAAAAGGAGAAGATGGCGGATATGGAGGGATAGATAGATGTGTGAGAAAGAGGTTGGTTTGTGACTGTTTGAGTAGGTGCATGTATAGGAGGATATTTTGATACGGATGAACACACATACAGAATGTCACCCCTATTTTTATCAGTGGCAATTATCATATAGAATTCTTCATCAATTCTTATTGGCTGATAGATATCGATGAGTGCCTAACAGAGTCATGTGGTGATAATCAACACTGTGTGAATACTGACGGAAGTTACCATTGTTATTGTAATAGAGGTTACAAGTTAGCGAGTAGTCGTTACTGCCTCGGTGAGTATATTTTATTATTTTCTGACATTTCTTGACAGATTTAAGTGTGCATAGAAAAAACCTAAAACGTTGTGCGCAATCGCAGTTGATGCTTGTCAAATGTAATCAAACTTGCAGTTTCTGAAAACGCCGATGAGACGCTGCAAGTAAAGTTTTTTTTCTTCAAATATATCTAAGACGGAAGTCATTATGATTTAGGTAAAAATGGAAAAAGGGAAAAACTTGTTTAAGTTAATATCACTTCAATGGTAAATCTATTGAATGTTGCTGATTTTTTTTTGAGAAAAAAGCTACTTTTGCTCCACAATTTGGTTTTCAAGCGTATATTATGAACTATATCGGCATTTACCTTTGTAAGCTCTCCTTAGAACACGCTATTTAATATATATATCATTTTATGGTTATAAAATGAAATTTCCTGATTTTGTATGAACAAAAATACCAATTTCTACTTACAAATTTGGAATTCCACAATATCATGAACATTATTTACGCTATTGCATAAAAATGTAAGAACTGCAAAACAAGCAAAAACTTTAGCAGAACCATGTCTTGTGGTAATGTATAGGAACATCCATGCCAATAGCCTAGGCAACGCTTGAATTAATGTAAACTAACATAAGTGTAACTGTAATATAAGCTAAACAATCGTAGAAAAACTAGGTCATCCTGTGGAAAATGTATGTAGTTGATATGTATGCAAATAGTTGAACAGGGTTGTGAATAACGTTAATCTGTAACATGTTTTGTAATAAGCGCATACCACCTGTGAGGGCTAGCAAGTAATACTAATATTAGCCACCACAATTGAGTACCGTTAATCCTTGCAGGTAGGCCTACCCGTACTGTGTCGTCAGAGTCGAACAGACTGAATGTTTTACCGATTTATGTTCTTTTCGACATTTTGATCGATAAATGTCTTGCGATCGTCTGTTTGTCTTTGGTATAAAATTCTTTAAATCTTACTTCTCAGTGTGTCGTAGCATGGGAAATAAAGTTAGCAAGCTAATTCAGCTGGTCCAATGCGACGGATATAGTTGAGACGAAATATTTATGTTGAACAGTGCTTGTCTCTGACATCATTGATCAATACGAAAACATTGACAAACCTTGTGTTCATTTTTCCTTTCAATGACGTTATGGTGTGAATCAAACTACAGTAAATTGATCAATATACCGCTTTATAGCTAGAATCATGATTTTAAGGGGCCTGTGGAATAAATGAGGGGACCTGCATTGAAAAATACATTCATTTTCTAATATCAATTTATTTAACCGTCATAAATCATGGGGCCTATAACATACTGGGGGTCCCTCACCCCGCTACCGTAGCTACTGCCCTGCAATGTACAACATTTCTTTATTGATATTCATCGCTTTCAGTGTCGTAACAGTGTAACTCGAGACCGGCCTCGGTATTGGAGGGCAATGACCTGGTCTCGTCCTCGGTCTCGTACACTGTGGCGTCGGTAATTTGTAAAGGGGCGGGCAGGAGGCCGGTAATCTGTAATATGCCGACTTCTGTTTTTTTATTATGCGAGCCTATTTTCTTTATATATTTAGGTATCTTGTACAATTATTCCTACGCACTACTCTGCGTTATCTTGTAAACTTCTGTTGTTCTGGTTGTCATACTACCTAGAATCGATGTGCTGACCATGCAGTTGCGCGATAAGCAATATGATGTCACATGTCAAAAGGTCATTTAAAAGTTTTGCTAAAAGTTTTAGTGCACAGTCTCATATTATGACTGGTGTTACTGTTAAGTGCACGTCAAGGTCACTAGAACGAAACGTTCAGTACCTTAAGAACGAAAAGTTAAGTTATGATCAGTTGGTGTCATCGATGGTATTTAGAAAGATCAGAAAATCTTTTAAAGGGAGTGGCAATTAGTTGAGATGCAAGTTCGACCTAGACGATTGTAGGCCTTCCCTAACCTTTAGCCAACACAGTGTCGCTACGTACTGCGTAAGATAGTACTAGTTATGCGAAATTCAAAACTTAAGTTCTATGTATGAGTTACTTTAAAAGCTTGAAACTTTTTGTCTACTTCAGGAGAATTTCTCTCCGTTTATTTCCAGAGAATGCGCTTTGGCATTTAGATTTTGAGAAAGGGTTATCATTACAGAGCACGTAACAAGTTTGACACGAACCTTCTTATTTATTACTTGGAGTGTAGGTACAAATATAAGTTACACTACTTGATAAACATATTTCAGAACTAGGATCGGCCGGTCCCTAGGCCTACAGCCACCTAACGTTTTGAAAGGGGGAAGATAATAGATGCTATCACAGACACGATCACTGACATTCATTTGGGGAAATGAAGGGAGTGGTACAGTCATTGACTAGCGGTAACTGAGGAGATTATCCCCCTGCCACCAACCCTGATTAAGCTTAGCAGGCAAGGCCTTACTTAGGTCAGGTTAATAAAGTCGTACTTATAGGCTAAGGGAACAATGTAACCTGTAGGCTAACAAGACCATCGAATAAAATATACAACACAGAACTCATGCACTGAAACAAATTTCCATATCTGTCTATCTCATCTTAAAACTTTGTGTTTGGCTTCAAGTACAAGAGCCCACTTGCAATAAAGCAGGGTAGCAGATAGTGAACAGTATCTGACCTTCAACTGATCATTCATTGCATCCGCCAGGCTGTATACAGAGCATTGATTGATGTTGAGTATCATAAAACAATCTTTGCAGTACTAATATGGTATAAAACATTAAAAAGGAAGAGACTGCAATATTATACAGCATCGTGCTTAATGATAATTTCTTTTTGGTGTGTTGCTGAAAAAAAATCCGTCTTCATGGAGGAGGTAGAGGTTACGTAGTAAGTCACTGATTTGGGAAAGTATTTCTCGTGAGTTGGAAGCCAGTGGCAGTGGAATTAAAGGGCGCATTCTGACATGCGCCATTGACAGTGGTTAACCAGTTGGGTTATCAGCGATTAACCCAAGGTCACCTAACTGAAATAGGCCAACAGTAGATGAGGATTCTTTCCAAGTATGTATAGTTTGGCCATGATTCATTGAGAGTAGCATTACTTTGGGAAAGTTTCCTCGACTTTTCACATGATTTCTCAGTATTACCTTTCACGTGATTCCTCCGATTTTGTCTTTGTTTTAATTCAACAGAAAGCTAACATAAACGTTTGCTTCTCTTTCCCTGAGGTATTTCTTATATGAAGTAATTAGTACTTAGTAATAACTTACTACCTTAATTGGAGAAATAACCAGCACATGATATCCAGCACAGTATATCCTTGGTTAATATTCTTGTTGTAATGTAACCATATTTTGTATCAACAGATGTCAACGAATGCGAAGACAATACTGATGATTGTCACTTACTTGAGAATACTGATTGTTATAACACAGAAGGAACATTTGCTTGTATCTGTAAGGAAGGTTACATCAAAGATTTCAACGATATCTGTCAAAGGATTAATGGTAATAATATCCAACATAAATCCATCTTATGGTAAATGTAATTGAGGACAACATTAAAATTTTGCCGAGTAAAGGTATTCGATTTCACCATGTGACAGGAGAATGTATTATTTTGAAGTTGGGCGCAGTATTCATTTCAGTTTACTTTTTTACTTACCATACGTATGCAGTGTACATTAAGTATGTTGTTACATGAGTGCATGTCTTTCCATTTCCAGAGAGTTGCAATTACATAAAATTCAACAACCTCATAAATACAACACCAAATATTGTTTTCTCATATTGTTTTCTAATGAATTCTGACAATTCTTCCAATATTCGGAATAGTAACATCTGTACAATTGAACGTATTCTTTATGTTTAATAAGATATTATCAAACTGTTATTTATCGTACGGTACAAAGAAAATTTCTACGGTACAAAGACTAGTGTCCGACAGTTGTCGCTCTGCTTCCGCCACATACAAGCCTTTCTTCCATAGTAGCTCTTCTTTTGTCCGCCGGTTAAATGATGATGTCTGGGTAGCTTTTTAAAGATCTCAGAACTTGATGTTCACCTTTTGTGAGGTTTATAGGACTGACTGCATTGTCTCTGAGAGAGAGAGAGGTGGAGAGAGAGAAAGGCAGGCGGGTGGAGAGAGGTGGAGAGAGAGATAGATAAATTGTGGTACAAACAAACAGATTTTAATATTTTTCTTCTCAAAGAAGATGGTTGTGAACCTGACTTTTCTAGCAACTGTCGATACCCGGAGGGCTCCTGCATGGTCGATGGAAATGGAAACGAGAAATGCATATGTTCACCTGGTTTCACTAGAAACGAAACATCCAAACTTTGCACCAGTGAGTAATTAATCAACATTTCTAACCATGTAGGTAATAAAGCTTGTTCAAAACTTATAACCACATACTGTCCGCAATTCGTCTTTGAAAAAAGCTTTGGGGTATTACATCTAGCATTGCCATTGATCAATTCTTCCTATCTTGTGTTGTATCTTGTATACCATCTCTTGTATTGGTGGTGGTTAACTTCACATACATCACATACATCGCCAATGTAACTCAATACATTTCTTCCAATATGTTTCATAGAAAATGCAGTGTTACGGTCTTGTATGCAATAACATTAAACTGCTGCATTATTCATGCCTTCCCCCACAAATCACAGCATGTACACAGGAACATGATACCTTATGATCACCACTACCTTTTGCTGCACTCAGTATGCTACACCTTAGTTGTCTACCACACGTTGCAACGTCACTGTAGTGATAATGCTAACAATTGCACCTTCGTTTCCTTCCTTGTGAACTGTATGGTATGAGTAAAGTGCTCAGCCCTTACGCCTTACGTACACAAGAGACTATTGTAAAATAAAATGACTAGAATTGTAAAACCGTGTTAGTACCTTTTTAGCAAATTCCCAAGGATTGGCGATCAAACCTTTCTTCTGTATAAATGCATACGTATTCTTTTTACGAAATTATCCCAATTAAGCAGTAAACTGTGCGATTTGACCTACTCTTTTAACAGCAGAACTTCATTTAACAACAATGTCAAAAGGGCCATCCTTGATCCGACTTGTCTCATATATATATCAGTTCAGTTGAGGTCAGTCGTTGAATCTAGACTAACCGTTAACAGAGTCAGATATCTGTGTCTATTGAATGCTATTGAATGTGTCACGAAAATACAGTTTTGTTGACCATCAATCCTTGCCTATCATAAGTAGGAAAGAGTTACTGTTGTTCGTTTTGCTGAAAACGGAAGTGAAATGAAATGCTTATATCCAGCATATTGCACTACCCCCACTTTATTAACGTAATAAAGTTCTTGGTTCACAGACAAAAACGAGTGCTTAGAATTAAGACATGTCTGTGGAAATACTGCAAATTCGCACTGTGTGGATGTTGTGCCATCTGCTTCCACTCCTGATGAATTTTATCTCTGCGAATGCAATGAAGGATACATTAAAGGCAGGACAGGTACATGCCTGAGAGGTTAGTTCACAAACAGCACGTACTTACAATTCATGGAAACTCATACTAATTCATTCTTTAGTCCTGATAACATTTCGAAGAAATACATAAAAATCAAACTTAGGTAACTTAAAAGTAATGTTTGTTGGTCTATGATATTTTATACAAAGGAAGTTACAATTGTACAAAATGGATATCGTATATATTTATCAGAATTCCTCTGGCGTATCCACAACTTTGTTCTGTGTCTCCAATTTGAAGACTTAAAAAGAATGAAAAAGTATGTCTACATATTGCAGACATCTAGAATTTGGACTCAGAATTTTATTTATCTTTACAACATTCTCCTTCAGATTATCGTCTGTCTTGTTAGTCGTATTTCATTCTGCTTTGTTCAGTCATGTTTATTATGTTTTTGTGGTATATTTTTAATTCTAGTCTGTGTCCTTAATTTTTTCACCCTTTCTAAAGTGGAACATCATCTCTCTTGTCGATTTAGCTATTACGTACGATCTTTTACAGAAGATATTTCTATCACATTTTGCCTTTTTACAGAAGCAACATTCCGTGTAACTCTCCTTGTACTTGCTGTAAATGGAAATAATGCATCTTCACTTTGGTCAGTCAACCTGCAGGAGAGTACGTCCACACAGTTTTCAAAAGTTTCCAACCTGTTTTGTAGCTTCGTAAGTCAACCCTTAAATATACTTGTTAAAGCATCTAGATCCATGCATAAATGCAGAAATACAATTCAGGGTTCCTTGGTAAGACGTAAAAGAAATCTCCAGTTCTAGAAATTTTTTCGTTTAGTTTTGGAATCAGACGTTGTTCATATGCGTTTCTAAGATACACAATTTCTGTGTTGCACTGAAAGTCACAATATGGATATGAATAGTCCATAAGGTATGAACCTCAAAACTTACTGTTATGAAGGACCTCTATCTTGCAATTGATTTAATGAAAAAAAAAAAACAGTGCCCTTTGTCATCAGGTTGCTACTCATTTTCACACTTAAAAAAATTGGAGACGTTCCGAAATTCTATTTTGTTACTGTTATTTAGTAGATTTAGACTGAAGTTTCTTGATGCACCTTACAGAATTTACTGGTTTTCATTCTTGTTCAACAATTAGTTCCAAGAGTACATTTCCGATGACTGGGCTTACAGGACGTCTTGCAGTGGTCTAGCGGTTGAGACACAGGATTCTGACTTGAAAATAGCCTTGAAAATGGATGTCGCATCTAACAGCCAATCACTTAATGCGAACACTTTGGAGTTAATGTTTATTGATGCAAGTACACGTGATAGAAACGGGGTTTTAATTTGGAAAAAGTCAAATGGTGACTTTATTGTTGTCTCCAGTTCCAGTTTTGATGTGCAATGTAAGTATAATATATCATTTGCTGTGTTATCAACCAATTTATGACACATTAACAAAATAAAAAAAAAATGACTTCCATCTTTTATCTCAACTGTGTTGCCTTGCAAGTTGTCAAGGCTATACAGTTGCTCAAATGTATTAAAAATAAAATGGTGATTGTGTTGCTGTCTCTAGTTCCGGTTATATGTGCAATGTAATGTTAATATGTAAGGTAATATAGAGTGTTGTTAACCAAATAATCACACATTAAGAAAGTAACACAAGCAAACTAACTCTCATCTTTTATCTCAACTGTGGCCTTGTCAGTTGTCTCTACAAGCTTACAAAGAAAAGCATTGTATCAAATCCCTTGTAAGAAGACATAACTTTGGTGAATTTATAACGTCTTTGTCATTGTCTTCAATGTAGTGACCGACAACATCAACTGTTCAGCACTGGAATGTTTCAATGGTGGGATGTGTATCTTTGATGAGAAATTTTATGAAATTTTCTGCCGGTATGTAAAGCAGTTGTTGGATTTTTTCCCGTCTAATAGCAAATATGGGACATCCCCTTTTTTGTTGGATGCTTAGAACACTGAAGAAAATACAAGTACAAAATCTTAAGAACTGTCAGGCTGATCTCTGTAAGACACACATAATAAACATGGATGTCATCTTCTGCGGGTCAAGTCTTTCGACGTTATTTCTGTAAAAACTTTCTTTAATCTGTAACCCAATAAAATTTGCAGGTAATGAAAAATATGGAGAAATGAAAATATCCTAAGTACTTAAGACTACTGTGCGAATTTGCTTGTCATATTTCCATCCTGTTTATAGAAATGGAGAGAAAGGGGATAAATCACAACAGTACACAAAAACTTACCTAACCTCATTTGCAACAAAAATTTAAAATTGCCGTTCAATTGAATGGCTGTTTTACTTTGTTTACGTTAAAAACTTCTGAAACATGTCCTTTAAAGTCCGGTAAGCTTCACGTATCATAAGCCAAAAAAGTCAGTGTAATGATTAATTTTAAAGATTTGTTCCTGCAAAAACATCTTTATGAAGTTATCGTTATCGACATTGTGATGCAAAAATAATTTTCAACTCTGTGGCAAGTCCCCCTTGGGTTACAGGTAGAAGTTTACGTAATTAAATTGACAACCTGTTTAAAAGCGATGTATTACGAATCTTGACTACGGTAAATTGTCTATTATTATTACGATAAAGAAATGACTGCAAATATAAGAAAATTCAGGACCGAAGGTCTTAAAAATATATAAGTTTAGTGCTATCACCAGGGATGTACTATTGTATTGTGTGTTGATGTTTACCTCTGAGTGAATGTGTGAAGGTAGAGATTAGTGACGATTATATCTATGTGTGTTACTAAAAATAATATGAAGTTGATAAGTGAAAATCATATGTTTGCTTATTAATTTAATGAAATGTATGCAGGTGGGACTGGTGATACACTGCTTCTTCATAGAATTCTTAGCCATCTCTTGTGCATTATTTCATTACCATGACTACCATATTCCAAAATTTTCTATTAACAGATGTCAAGAGGAGTTTGAAGGTGACCAGTGTGAAAAAAAGAAAAGAGGTATTTTATAACACATTTTAGTGTATTTTGGTTAGTTCACTATATGCTAAATGTTCTGTGTGGAAGCTCTCTAACAACTTATTTCGGCTTTTTAAGCAGTATGGGTGTATCCATGCTTGTCAATGATATATCTTGATAGTATCGCAATATCTGCATGAGGTAGTCTACGTTGAATACGTCTTTTACCTCTCCAAAGGGTTTTCATAAAGAAATATGGAAGGTGTAAAACTAAGTGACCTAATTATCATGCAATATTACAAATTTACATGTTTCTTTCGTTGTAATATTCACACAGAAGAGAAGATTGACCAAAACCAGGACGAAAAGACCAGAAAAGTGAAAAAGAACTACCCTCTGATAATAGGCGTGTCAATCGCTAGTGTGGTTCTCTTGACTTTATTTATAAGTCTCTGCTGCTTACTCCAGAGATTAAAGAATCCACCTCCTCTGAGACCACAATCACCATTAGATATTCCACACATTGTGAGAAATCCGATAGTTCGTAGACGTCCAGTACAAAAATCAGAAGTGTTTGATCAGGAAGAACCTAATTATGATGATATACGTATGAAGATATTGGCCAAAACGTTCTATAGAATGGGGTATCTGAAAACGGTAGGTATATTAAAAGATTGTAATCAATACATTTTTTCATGTAATTTCTTTGCTTCGATTTATCAAAGGTTTTGCAATACTTTCAGCATAAACACGATTTTTCTTTTTTTTTTTGTTCTTGTCTCACTGTTCCTTATGTAGCAACCACGGAAGAATGCAATTCCGTTTCGTGTTTGTTTTATGGTCTCACTTTTCCTGCAGTTGAATCTATCATTGACAAAAGAGTAGCTTCCTTTTATTCATATTGAATATCCATAATATCAATTCGAATTACTTAATACTGACGACAACACTACCATTTTGAACACGCTTAAACGATACATCTGGAACAAAACTTGAATTTCTAAAATCAGCGAAATGATCTCGAATGATGATCTTATTTTACCTTGGTGACAAGACAAGTGAACGACAGAGATGTTTTGCAATGTATTGATATGGTAACAGGGACAACACAACCATCGTGGCACTTAACAGTGTATTGATAGGGAGAGGGCAACAGAAAAAAGAAACAAAAAAATTTTAGTCACAGAATAACGTCTTGACAAGATACCAGGGACTTTGGAGCGGAACAATACAGCAAACTTTAAGGTGCTGAATATACTTCTTGATTAGGTAAGGGAACGACACCGACAAAAGTTAGGATACTTGAAGAGGTTTTTATAATGTAAGGGGATCAATAAAAACTTGTGGATGACGGATTGCATTGATTTGACTGATATTTAGAGACTAAGACGTGTACTAAGAGAAAACCTAACGGTAAGCACCTCATGTAGCATCCAGGTATTGAAGCGTTAATTTGTAGATTAGATTTTTATTCTCTACCAACATATCAACATGCCATAGTAAATGTCTCTTAGTTCGAACCTTGCTTCTCTTTATGGTTGTGTAACGCTTGGTTCAACTTTCGTGGGCACTTAAAAACTTTTTTGTCGAAGAAGCAACTAGTTCATTATTTCATGAAAGTGACCTCTGATAACAATATTGACAAATATTCTTAATTTGACATTCACGCGCTGTTGTTATTTATTTAAGTGATGGCCTATTATAAATCTGTAGCTGGACAACGAAAAAGAAACAGTGAGTCGAAAAGGTTACAGTTTCTTCAGCAGAAGAATGCTTGATATACTGAAATATCAACAGAATAAACTAAATAATATTATTCAAAAGATGAATAATGAGATCCACCAGCATCGAGAGATTATTGAAAAAAGTACAACTTGGTGTGACGAGAAGCGAATATTCTGATGATGAATATTAATGTTTGAAGGAAGACATTTTAAATGCAAGATGCACCACATTAAACACTAATTTTAGTATTAATTTGAATCGGGTATCTGCCACCAGTATTGCAAATTACTATAACATTTATTATATGTAGGCTGAAAGTAATACAAGCTCATAACTTTTATTTTAAAGATTAATTAACAAAATTACAAGCTGTAACTTCACGTTATGTGGGAAAAACTTTCTAAAGGTAGAATACGACATAAATAACACCAAAAGTGAAAGAAAGCTAAGTAAAATGTCTGAGGTATTCGCTACGCCTGATCAGCTTTAAAAAAATCGACATGGTTTTCCACTAAAATGAACAGCATGTATTATCGCAACATTTTCAAATAAAAAGGTGCCTAATAGAAAGAGCGTGATCGCATATGGAAATTTTCAAATTCTCGTTAACTTTTTCTTTGTTATCACAGAAAGATGATGACGATGAGCAAAACTCCTCAGAGGATTCCGGAAGTCTGGCAACGTTTGATTTCTCAGTTCCATATCAGACAGATGGCTCGATCAATGTTTAATTCTATGAATCTGGTTAAGGTTATAACCCCCCAAAAATATCCCATTGACATTACCAAGAGGTTTGATCCTAAAATCTTTTTTTCAGTCTTAGTTTCAGTGCCATAAAAATAGTGTAAACCATCCAGGTTTGAAAAACCCTTTGAAGAAATGTATTATTTTCTTGAATTAAATGGCTTAATTGTAGCAAGCCAATTTATCAGTAAAATAAACATACGTACCTACTGTAGTTAGTGAGTGTTTCACTTCAACTTTAAACACAGAGTTGAAAGTCCAAATACAACATCAACTTAATAACGATATCAGTTTTTTTTAAAAAAAGGAAATATCCATTGTTTTCCTTGTTGCTAAATTACATAAAATCATGACATAAATTTAATCACCCACGACATATTGTAAAACGAATAAATCAATTTTAACGACCCTTGATGTGTTTTTTGTTTTAGTCTGAACACAAATTTTAACGTGATTTCTTTCGATATTTGTTTATAGACCATTTCAATTTTCTTGCAGCTGCTCATGTTACGTTATCGTGTTGTTCAACGAACTCAAACTCTGCCAGGTCTTTTAAAAGTTGATACAGATGCTTACAGTGAACGTAAAATTTTTGATGTTGCTGTTCCATAGTTCAAACTCGACTAAACTTAGATAAATTGGAATTTTCTGATTAAACTTAATCATTTTGATGTAATTAGTCAAAGTATATAGAAAAGAACCGTTTGATATCAGTCACAGCCTACCAAATTTCCACTGTCTGCATTTCTCGAACTCTTCTACAGTACCTTGTTTTTATTTTTTCTTCTGTTGTTCAGAAAGAAAAAAACTCAAAATTCTGCCAGGTCTTTGAAAAGTTACAGTACAACAGTTGCTCACTGTGTTTGTACCGGTTTGACTTCTGCTGTCGTCATTCAAATTTGAGTGTGATTGTCTACACTAATATGAATGTCTCTCTATTGAACATCCTTTCCTAGAATAGCTTGTCTTGCCTTGTCATGAGGTTTTACAAATTCAAAATCTGCCAGGTCTTTAAAAAGTTACAGCAGATATTTGCAATGAATGCACAATTTTTGCTAGAGTAAATTTAGATATATTGAAGTCTTTTTACAGAATTGTCTGATTAAATTTACACAAATTTAAAATTTACTACCAGAACAATGCTGGAAGTTTGTGTCCCATTTCAACTTCTGGTGTACCCTTATTTTTCCTTAGATTGATTCTGAATATAGTGTATTTAGTTCAGTTCGGTTAATTATTTCAAACAACTGTCTTCATATAAATTTGAAGGTGATCATACAGGTGCATGTCGATGTCTGTTTCTTAAAATGTCCTGCAGTAGCTTGTTTTTCTTTATCCTGTTTTTCAAAAATTCAGCCTCTTCCACTTAGTTGAAATATAAAAAGATGTTTTACTGTATTTTTACCATTTTTGCATCTGCTGTCCCTGAGTTTCTGTTCTTGAGATATACAGTTAATAGTTACTAACATTTATATAGTTAAGAGTAAAGTGAGATCCAGTCAACTGTTTTCGCACAATTTTCAGATTAAATATGGATATATGTAGACGAATGAATGTCAGTAAGAACTTTTCGTTGTTAATCACATTTGTGTATCAAGATCTCTTCGTATGCATATATCTTCCAAAGTAATTATAGGAAAGGTAACTGAACTGTAAGTTGTGTCCCACTTCTGCTTGGGGCTTTTCCTTACTTTGGATTAATTCAGGTAAATGTCAATGTCTACTTCTTTAACAGTTCCACAGCACATTGTTTTACTTTCTCTTTTGTTGCTCAACAAATTCAGACCCTGCCAGGACTTTGAAGCAATTGCTTACTGTGTTTGTACCAGTTTTGGGTTTGCTCTCTCTTTTGAATGTGATTTGTTTACCCTAATATGTCTATACCTCTATTGAACATTTTTACTTTCCTACAACATCTTGTCTTATCTCACTCTGGCTGGTGTATGCACACATTTGGTTGCAGCTGTTCAGTAGTTTTCATCTTCGAATTATTCTTAAAATATTAAATTTAAATCTGTTGAGTTCTTTCGTATAATTTTCAGGGTAAAAAGGTGACATAAACGAAGATCAATACTATTTTGTTTCCATAGATTGCTCTTTTCAAAGCCAGTCATAGAGCATATACCGCAATACCCCATGTAAGCATTTCTTTTCCAACAAAGAAAGAGTGGCTTTGAAGATGGAGGAAGTGTCTTTGTTCATGTTACTGTGCATTTTTCCAAAATACCCTTTGCCATTGTGACCTATTTTTTAATCTTCATTACTTTATTGTGTTAAGGAAGTTTGTACTACATATATATGTACTACATATATGCATACTTCATATATGCATAGTACATATATGCATACTACATATATATATATATATATATATATATATATATATATATATATATATAGATAGATAGATAGATAGATAGATAGATAGATAGATAGATAGATAGATAGATGAAATGAATTTAGTCACTTCTAACTATGAAAGTGCTCAATACTTGTTAGTACAGCTTGTTTATATATATTGAACACACGATGTTGTTCAAAGAATCATTGCTACTCTGAGTTTCACGCTCTTAGTGTGGCGATCATCAGGCAAGTGATTGTAACTGTGTATGGGTCAATGCTACAGTGAGGTAATGTTTTCGACTTGTACGGTTCGGTGGTTTTTGTTTGTGTGTGTTTCCATGTCTACAGGTGGAGATGAACTCTGTTCTTTTATACAAGTTGTTTTCCTTGTTGCGGATTATTTCTATCTTCTCTTCGATGCATAGGTTGCAGAGGCCTGATGCACGCTTAGCTGTGTTTGAGCTTTTCAGTACATCCCATATCCCATATCCCATATCCCATATCCCATATATATATATATATATATATATATATATATATATATATATATATATATATATATAACATATATATATACTACATATATATATATCTATTACATATATATATACTACATATATATGTATACTACATATATATGTATACTACATATATATGTATACTACATATATATGTATACTACATATATATATATACTACATATATATATACGACATATATATATACGACATATATATATACGACATATATATATACGACATATATATATACGACATATATATATATGTAAGATATATATATATATATATATATATATATATATATATATATATATATATATATATAATATATATATACTACATATATATATACTACATATATATATATACTACATATATATATACTACATATATATATATACTACATATATATACACCATATATATACACCATATATATATACACCATATATATATATATATATATATATATATATATATATATATATATATATATATATATATATATATATATATATATATATATATATATATATATATATATATCGGTAAAAGAGGCATCACACCATAACACAAAGTATCAAAGCAAAACAAATTAGGTGCAGTACTAACTCTGTCTTGGTCAGGAACGTACTGAAGAATACAAAAGACTAGAGAACACAGACTCAATACAGTAGAGAGGAATGTACAACGCAAGACTAAAATGTAAAACATAGGCATACTAAGCTAAAGACCCTAAAAAAGCACGTACACAATTTTCAAAGTAAGAAGAAAACAATAGGCAGAATCGGCCAAACAACCCCACGAGGAGAAAAAAAAAAATGCTGCAGAGATCCCGATCAGAATACCTAGCTGATAAAATAGAAAGTCAATACAAGCTGCAAATTTTGTTTTGACTGAAGTACCCATCATCCTGGTTTAAACCATACGGAGCAGTGGAACCCAGATACTAAGTCATTGATGAAGTTGACTATTAGCATCATGCACATAGTCAACAATATACATATGGAAATGAATTAAGTGATCATACAAGAGTTTATTGTCCATCTTACTAAGTTTATCAGCAGCATAAAGACGGAAATCACTTTTATGGCCATTCATGCGGGATCTAAAGTTATTACTTTGGCCTACATATGCAAATTGCATACAGGACACTGGATAACATAAACAACCCATTGCGAGTCACAAGAAATGTCGCGGTTATAACATCTAAAAGTCTTATTATTAGCAGTACTAGTAATATAGGCTGAACAAATTAGCGAGATACAAAGCTTACAACGACTTTTCCCACAAATTCGGGGCGGTTTAGAATATATATATTCAAAGATTGTAGAGGTCCATATACTAATAATAAAACTGAAAATAGCGATGAGTTTGAAATTCATGATGAATCAAATATATTACGCCAATATTTCGTAAGAATACACGTTACATCGTCAAGGCGAAATAGCAAGATGTATATTTATTTTCGGAACTTGACACCATTACTGCACACCAAATCTGGTCGAGGAGTAAACGTAAGTTTACCACATTCAACTCTCAATTGAAAGTACGAGAACACCATAAGTTGCGTAAAACTGTAAAATATCCCACCCTCACCAAACCTGCTCCTGAAGAAAACCCATCTAAACGTCGTAACAGAAGATTCGGCCGACACCGGAAAGCATCACAGATACAACCCGTTCCCAGTTCACCTTCGCCTGTCTACGGTAGTAACAGCTTACAACGTCCTAACAGCACCCTTTCTGATTTAAACCCCATTAACCTTTCTACAAGAGAACTTACTGCGGTAGAGCGATCGCTACTCTCTAAAAGACCGGCATTTTGCCCCACCAGAAGAAGCTGTCATCCGACTGCAGGATAAAGAAAATAGATTTGCAGTGCTCGAGAGGGAAGACTATATCCAGAAAATGAACAGCCAATTGCAGAACGGCTTACATTATAAGTCACTAACCGAGGACCCTACCTGCCTCTTCTTCGACAAAGTTGTTAATTGGGCTAAGTAATTGTATAACGCTAAGCAACTAAGTAAAGAAGCTTATGATTGGATTATTGATGTCAACCCCAATGCTGGTGTTGCATATGGTAATGTTAAAACTCATAAAAGTAATAACCCACTTCGTCTTATCACTTCATGCAGGCTGTGGTATCAGTATTGAACGTATTTCTCAATTTACCGAATTTTATCTCAAGCCTCTTGCACAGTCCTTACCCTCCTTTATTAAAGATACTACCCATCTACTTAGTAAAATCGAAGAAGTTAACCAAAATGGTCCCCTCCCGATTGACACCATTCTGGTTTCATGGGATGTGGTTGCAATGTTCCCTAATACTGACAACGATCTTGGTATTCATGCTGTCTCAAAATTTCTGGATTCTAGAGTTAATAAATTTCCTTCTGCTGATTGCATTGTAGAAGCCATCAAACTCTGTCTCTCATGTAACAACAGTCAATTCAACAGCAAAAATTATCTACAAATTCACGGTACTGCAATGGGGCCAAAAAAAACGCTTGTAGTTACGCCGACCTGGCTATGGGTATTATCGACGAACGTGCCACAACTGAAGGTCCCGTTAGTCGTAAATACTGGTGGCGTTACAGGGACGACAAAGTTGACGTTTGGACCCATGGCCTAGACAAATTAAAGGATTTTACCACTTTTATTAATACTCTGTACCCCACAATTCGCTTTGAATTAGTTTATTCCAAGCACAAACTTAATGTCCTAGATGTCACTATCCATTTGAATGATGGCTTCCCTACTACCGATATTTATGCTAAGCCTACTGACAATCACCTCTATCTGCCTTTCCCCAGCTCCCACCCGACCCATTGCAAAACGTCAATCCCCTATAGTGTGGCCTTACGCTTCCGTAAAAATTGCTCCAGTGACTCCACTTTTGCCATCCGTAGCACAGAATACAAATCGTACTTATTACGACAAGGTTACCCCTCCCATATTATTGACAAAAAATTTCATAAAGCAAGCTTGACCAGTCGCGTATCCCTACATCTACCCTCCAAAAAGAGAGTTCAACGGAAATATCCCCTTGTCTTAGATTTTAGTCCTCATCTTCCTGATATCTCCAAAATTCTGCACAAACACTACCCCTTTATAAGAAATTGTACCCTGGTCAAAGACCTTTACCCCAAAGATTCTATCATTCCCTCTTTTCGTAGAACGAAAAATCTCAAGGAAATTCTCGCCCCTTCAAAAATGCGACTCCTTCCATGTACAGAGCGTAACATCACCAAAGGGTATTTTACTTGTACAAAGAAATGTGATCTTTGCCAAAAAATTTCCAGCACATGTTTCACATTCTCCAGTTGCATTACCGGTAATTCATATAAGATTAAAGAAAATATCTCTTGTACTTCATGTAATGTTATTTACCTACTTACTTGCTTAAATGTAACATGCAATATACTGGCTCAACCTCTACTGCATTCAAAGTCCGTTTCCGAAATCACAAATCTGCTATGCTTATTAACAAAAAGACATGTGAAGTGGCTATTCACTTCAACAGTTCCCCTCAAAGCTTATCCGATTTCGTTTTTACCCCATTCGAACAAATCCAAAATACTAACAATACCAATTGAAATCTCCTCAGACGTGAAATCAACTGGACAGCACAATTACGAACCCTTAAACCCTTTGGCCTCAACAAAAGAAATGAACTGCACTCTCAAAAACGCATCAATTTTAGTTCTTAATCTTCTTTTCCTTTTGTAACTTAAGCTCATTTTCTTCTTTACCTCTTCTAATCTGTCTTTATCTTGTTCAAGCTCAAGTTCAGTAACTTTCTGACATTTTTGCTTGTACACTCATTGTACATCAAGCTCAACACTGAAGAAGGTCGAGCGACCGAAACGTTTGTTTTTTAATAAAATTTTGGAGTAACAGAAGTTCAGTTTCTTTCTTGTCACGTGCTTTTGCGTTTTTATTCTCTCTAATTATGAAAGTTACTGCTTTGCATCCCTGGTGGATCGTTCTGTTAGGAGTACATTGTTTGGAACTGTTGCTATTTGCTATTCCAACTTTATATATATATATATATATATATATATGTATATATATATGTGTATATATATATATATATATACATATATATATATATATCCACGTTACGACGAGTTTCTTATTTTTTAGGACTTATCAGGCGACGCAGGATTCGAACTCATGATCTCAGGCTCCAGCGCGCACGTGTTAACCATTCGACCACAGCTGTTTCTGGTATTGTTACGTGAATTTGGCCTGAAAATACCAGACGTGACCAAACATTTAACAATACCAGAAATATGAAAACAATGTAGTAACAGATGGTACAACGACCAGCTGTCATGGCCATCTGCCAGTGCAAAGGATCATATCAATAGCATCATGCAAACCCTCTTAATTAAAACTTAACGAGAATCTATTTAACTAATGAAATACATTGTAGCAATGTAAAATTATTTATTAAATAAAATTATTGTCATGATAGATAAGATGACAGCTTTGACTCTTCGATTGCAAACATCTCCGATGTCCAGAAAAGACTCGGCAACATTGATTTTGACCTTATAAACAATGAACAAGTGGCTTCTGTCAGTATACATGGTAATAAAATGGCAACACAAAGGGATATGGGACACTTTAGTTGATAACTTGTGAAAAATATATAACATGAGATTCACGTTAATGTCAGGTTTTGTTGCGCCTAGGAGGAAAGTTTGTAATGGCATCTTCTCTACGTGAAGAAGAAGATGCGTCATACTGGGAGGGAGAGGACCGGAAAAGACTTCGCGTGATGGTAGGGTGTGCCTTTTCATTTTAATGAGATAAAGAAAGATGGAATTCCTTAGTAGTGCAACCAATTCGATCACTTACGTAGCAGATACATGCATCTTTGCCTAACCTCTAATAAGCTTCAATATGTTTGTGTGTCATGACATAATTACACGTGTTAAAGCCGAAGTGCTTAGAAAAGCTAAGTGTATTAAAACATGCTGAACAAGCAAAATTGTTGTGAGCTATCTTGCTGTGAGCTACCTTGAAGATTTTATCACAGGAGGTTAATAAAAGAGACAACATCGTAACCTGTGGTAGTGTGTTATACCTCAGAGCATGTATATGCTTATTGAGCTAGCTAGTGGAAACATATAGAAGTTATAGGTATGTTCGGATTGGTTGGGGTGAGTAGTTGATTACAGATTGTCCAATATAAATTGAGATATTTCTAGTACAATTTCCATTTTTTTTACATAATCCATAGTATACAAATTACCTACGTTTTCATCACTTTTCGATAGCATTGATTTCGTAGAAAGTGTTATTATTTATTTATTACTTTTTGGTCTTGATTTATTTTGACCAACACTTATTTACTTTTTAGCTTTCGGTTGCTTGCTATCGACATTCTCCGCACTATATGCTACGATGGATGAATTGTACGTAACTTGTTACAAAAGACTTTCTTCATCAAATGCTTGTTACATGTATTTTAATTATAAGAAACATTTATGAAGCGCTCAGTCTAGAGAAAGGTAAAATGCAAAGAAGAAAAGTAAAAGATGTAACAGAAAAGGCTTTTGGAGGAAGAAAATGTGGCAAGGCGACCATAAATGCACTCAAAAAACGAAGCATAATAAGAGTACTGACAGTAGTATGTAATAAAATAAAGTGAGAAAAATCAGTAAAATTAAGAGCTAAGAATACAAAAGAATATAAAGCACATAATAAAAATAATAAAACAATCACACACACACACGCACACCCACCCACGCACGCACGCACGCACACACTCACACACGCACACTCGCACTTACATTGGCAAGGACACGTTTCATTTATACCACACAACAGGACCCTCCTGTACCCATGGTCACTCCACCATGGGGTACCCCTGGGGTGTCGCTACTCATCCACTCCAAGCGTTTCCATGGCAACCAATCTCCCATAGGTGCACAGTGTAATATATAGCTCCACTAGGCAAGTGATTCCCATATCTCATCTAGCCCTTATACGGCGATGAGATAAAAAGGTGATGTTTGATAGCCATACTATTTCCCTTTAACGGTAGAACTTTACAAAACTGTCTTAAATGATTACTGCACTTTAGGCCCTTTTGGTGAAATCTGGTGTCAAACTGTAAGCAGTAGCATGTAACGTTGTTTACCAAATACGAAGACATTTTCGGTTACTCTTAATTTACAGATGTAATCTGCTAATTTACACGCGCACTACTGTTAATTAACACACAAATAGTGGCATCACGGTCGATTGGCAAACCGTTATTTAATGGTGAAATGAAACCTGCGCAAAAACGGGTCGGTTATCGGAATTCTCGCTGCCGGTATTTTACAGTAAAATTACACCTTTTTTTTCTTACAGTGTACCGATACTGGTTCGTTGCTATGAGTGCAAGTACCCGTACGTGTGCCATTCATGAGTGTGAGTTTGGGTACCAGCGCCTGATATTTTATCAGCTTCGTATAACTAGGTACAGATCTTGACATACCTCTATGGGGATACAGAGTCAGGAGTATGGGTACAGCTACCGGCTGGTACCAAGACATGAGAACGGGTACTGGCCCTGACGAGTGGGCTCGGGTATGAGTACGAGTAGAGATCCTAGTTAATGATCATGGGTACGAGTGCTTGTCCCAGTTTTGTGAGTAATGGTAGGAGTAACTGTACAGGAACTGGACCTAACTCGAGTACGAGTACAGGTGTGGGTACTACAACGCTGGCATTATGCATTACTAATCTTGTTTAAGCATTCATCAGCAAAGCCGCAACCTGTTTCCTAAGAACGACTGAACCGTAAAATTGAACAGAAAACAACACGTATATTGTCAGAGGTTCTATAATGTGAACTTTAATGCTTACCGATCCCTCATAATAGTCATTGATGCTCTCACAACTACTAACTACTAATTTGCTTTACTGCAAGGGTACGCTCTATAAATACCTTTTGACAAACTATTTGGCACCAGATAGCTATAGGGCGTGATTATCGTAGCTAAATATACATTGGTAAGAATTCTTCCATCACTTACCATCAGTTAACTGTTTTACCACTTAAACGGATAAATACCTTAAACTTTAAATACATCTTGTCGTGTTGCTTGAAATATTATCGAGATATAAAGGGAGTGAAGGCTAGTAGATTACAGCAAGAAGTTCTCCTTAAAGTCTCAAAAAGTACTTTTCAGAAGTAAGAAAATGCCTGATATTTTAAGCCGACACTTTTTAAACTTGTTTTCTCAGGTACAAGTAACACTGTATGAAGTATTTATTTATATAATAGCTGTGAGTATGATACGTATTTTCTTCAAAATACCATATATAACTTCAGTTTTACCGTATAATCATTGACAGCACGTATTCGTCAATTGTTTAGTGTTACATGTTTCCTTTTTAATATTTTACAGAGTGAAGAATGCATCTGATTACGCCGATCGTTTTGCTTCTTTATGCAGCCCCTACAAGCTTCAAATCCGATGGTAAGGTCTCTGTGACATTTGTTTCCAGTTATCTTGTGAAATGTTAGCATTACTCAAATGAGACCACTACAGCTGACATCTGAATTAGGAGACGAAGAAAAGACCTTCCAGTTCACTAACTGACTAACTTATTTGAACCTTACAGCTTTAAAAATACTTTTAAAGTCTTGCATAGGCGTATGTATACCTAAAACATAAGTCGGATTTTGTACGCAGCTTTCAGAATAAGACCATCTAATTTCAAGTTTCTAACCATTAATCCATACCAGACTTGTCAACAACCTCTACAATGGTAAAGGTAAAGTAACGTTACGTTCTGGGAAAAATGGAGATCACATCCAAATTTGGAGATCTAAAATGGGGAGTTCTTTCTTTTTCCTTCTAAAGATCCATTAGCGAATACTTTACAAAAATTACACGAGAGATATTGGTTCTGCCAGGAATTTTGTCCTGAATTTTGTCCTGCAGGGAGATCACTTTGCTTTTCAAGAACCCTTTTTCTTAGATTGTGTCAGATTCCATGGTCTGCAACCGCGATGGTGTTTAACTAAGCTGTGGTCAAGAAACCTTATCTGATACTTTAAAATAAACATTTGCTAGTCATATTAAATACTTAAAGTGGAGAATAACATGTACCTTCCACGAAACACGTATTGTATGCTGTAAATTGTAACATGAGGGTTAAGGGACGGGTACAATTACATGGACAATCCCCCAATAGTCAAATATTAGTGGAGAAATTCCTGTATATAGAGACCTAAGCCTCTGCTGCACTCTCAGTCTTTGCATTTTTGTAACTTGCAGAAAAGACTGAGTATTATATTCTGGTCAGTGGTTACACACGCCATGAAAGTATATTTTTCACAGTGGGAACAATTTTACGTATATAGTAAGTGTCTTTTAAGACAAGGTAGAACTGAACAGAAATGTCACAGTAGGGAAGATCTGAAAGCAGAATGGTGGAATGCGGGACTCAGCGGAGCACCCAAAGACCTAAAATAACTTACTGGTACGAAAATATATTTATGTGCTATAAGGCTTTTATCATAAACAAAGTTTCCATACTTAAACGATGCATGCATTTGGAATTCTTGTCTATATCCGGATGCGAGTACGGAAAAAACCATGACAAGAGTGACTGCAGTTTTGTAATAATATTTAATTGAAAAGTACGTCCAAAATTAATGAAATGACAGGTAGAAAATACAACAAGTATCAAAAGGGTCTTTATGGGCAAATTTTTTAAACTTACTTTTGAAGTCAGGCACCGTAATGAAGGGGTAGATGCATTTGACTCAACTCATCCACATTTTTGCACACGGCGCCCTTCGTGACAAAAAGTGTAATTACTGATATTGCAGTACATTAATAAGATATTTTCAGAGTGCTAGTATAGACATTAATCCACAACTGTATAAAGGTTTTGCTATGTTTCACATTAAACCTGCCAAATGTAAAAGTGTTACTCTGAAAGAAAATGCTTCGTGACATTTACTCCTTTTGTAGCAGAGTTTAGTACATTCCAGAAATATATGCAAATCTGTTAGTTTTTAAATGCTTTAAAAATGCTTTCTCATGGCAGTACTTATTCCATACAAATACGTCTCGTCAAAGTATTCCACTCATCATTTCATCTAAACCATCAACCCTGGTTTAATGGGCCCGACACATTCAAAAGTAACACATTCTATCAGATAGGATTCTGCAACGAAAATCTTAACTATTCTTATTATCTCATAGGGGCTAAGATGAAATTGTAGTCATTTGCCAGTGGAGCTATGTACTGCACTGTGCACCCATGGGGGAACTGTTGCCATGGAAACAATTAAAGTGGATGAGTAGCGACACCCCAGGGGGACCCATTGTAGAGTGACAATGTTGGTTGATATAAATGAAAACATGTCCCTGCCAATGTGCGTGCGTGCGTGTGCGTGCGTGTGTGTACGTGCTGTTGTGTTGTAGTACTTTCCGAGGACGTGAACAAAAGAATTTCAGGTCCTCGGAGAAAATTCTATTGGATTTTTAAGTCTTCAGAAAAACAGCAATAGAGAGTGTAATGTTAAGGTAAGGGTTCAGGAAGACACTACAAAGAAGACTTCAATGGTGTCCTCACTCTGTATGTAATGTAAAGGTGTGTGTGTGTGTTCGACCGGACCTGACCAAATTGTGGTTTTTCCAGAATAATTTGAAAAGTATATGGATGATTAAATTTAAAGTTGGTAAGTTTGTGCATGATGCCATTATGTCCAAGATGTATTAGTTGTATGGTAAATCGAGTCAAATTTGCTGATTTTTGAAAAATAAAGTCAGTTTTGCCCCAAATTTGGTATTGTCAGCCTGTATATCGTGAGAAGTATATGAGCATTTAATGGAAAATTTTGCAAGGAGAATCTGAGAATGTAATATTCAAGGTATATCACTTTTATAGTAAAAAGAGAGTGAAATTTGTTGACTTTTTTTTTTCAAAAAAAAAGCCAGTTTTGCTCCAAAGTTTGTATTTCCAGCATATCTTGAGAACTTTAAGACCAATTAATTTAAAGCTTGGAAAGGACTTACCTGAGAACACAGTGCTCAACATTTTATTATGGTAATGGTAAATCCAGTGAAATTTGGTGATTTTTTGTTGGAAAAAAACCAAATTTGCCCCAAATATCGTATTTCCAGCATATCTTGAGAAGTATTTGAGCATTTAGTGCAAAATTTTACAAGGACTGATATGAGAATGAAATATTCAGGGTATATCACTTTTCTGGAAACGAGTGTGAAATTTGCTGATTTTTTTAGCAAAAAAAACAAACAAATTTTGCCCCAAAATTTGCATTTCCAGCATATCTTGAGGACTATTAAACCAGCTGACTTAAGGCTTTGTAAGGCCTTCCCTTTGTTCAACATTTTATCACTGCAATAGTTAATCCAGTGAAATTTGTGAATTTTTTGAGACGAAAAAGCAAATTTTGCCCCAAAGTGTGTATTTCCAGCATATCGTGAGAACTACTAGACCAATCAACTTAAAGGTTTGTGAGGACTTACATGAGAACACATTGTTCAACATAATATTAATGCAACCATAAATCCAGTGAAATCTCAGTACTGATATTTGAGAAAGCCAATTTTGTCTCAAAAATTAGATTTTCACCATATCTTGAGAGCTTATTGAGCATTACACGCAAAATCTTTCAAGGCCATTTCTATGAAAACATTTTATTAACATACAGTATGTCATTCTTATTGTAAACTGGTAAAATTGTATGATTTTTGGTAAAAATAAATAGAGCTGGCATCCTGTTCAATAAACGCCACCTTTTAAATTTAGCCCCAAAAACTTTAGCAGAACTGGCCCCTGTGGGTAATGTCTTTGAACATTCCTGCCAATTATGAGAATGTTTTCGTTAAGTCAAACAATAATTTTAGCAGAACTAGGTCCTGCACAGGTAAATAGGAGACTAATGCGGAAATAACCTATGGAGGGATGCTCTTAATCCTGCCTCTAACTTTAACCACTAAGCCTAACCTATATCGAATAACCAAATGATATAATTGTGTTATGTATTGTAGAGTAATACGCACCAATACTTTTGAGCCGTTATTGTTATCATTACTTGAGTCTAAGAAGTGGCACTAGGCTTTAGGTTTAAGCTTGCTACCATACATTAGATATCAATGTTACCATTTCCTTCTTCATTTTCTTTTCCTGTTTACCACCATTTTATGTTTGAAGAATATTTGGTTCTAATTTACAATCAGTGGGCGAACAAAGTCTCTGTGACATGTGGTTACAATGAACTATTCCAATTCCAACACATGTGCAGGACCTGTGTTGAAATCAATGCATGTTGACAATGAGATACGCAACTCCGTGGATTGCCCTCGTGTTTTAATTATTTTTTAGTTGCATTGAAAATATACAGCGGCCTTTTTTTACTTCTGTTTAAAGCTAAGCGAACTCCGAAGAAGTGCCACAAAAAAGAAGAAAAAGCACAATGTAGCGTGGGTGGTTATTTGAATAGAAAATCAAGACTATTTGTGCTATAATACGGGCTGTTCTAAAAGGTTTGATGACGTATGGAAGAAATGACGTCGCAGTTGCGTTCTTTTTATTGTTGCTATTTGATTTTCTTCCAGGATTGTTAGTTAACATTTCAGTCACAAACCGATACTCATGTAAACAAAAACTTGGCACATGATGAGTAAGTGAGTGGTAGTTGACACGCACTTGCATTGCAAAACTGTAATAATGTTATAACAAGTATTGTAATATAAAGTAAACTGATAATGTAGTAACTGGTAACGTAAAAAAATAACCGATAATTTAGTAATGACAAACCTGTAAATGTATAACAAATGAAAGTATGTGTCACTAATTAATAACGTACAAATGCATTGTGATTTCGATGATACATTATGATTCTATACCATTTGGCAAAAATGTGTAACGTGCTTCGTTTTGGTAATATTTCAGCAGTTTATCCTATCACCAATTGATATCAAACAACCGCTGTGCACAATAACATCTGCTGACCTAAAGTGATGACTGATAGGCATCATGATTATATCACATTTCATCACGATAATATGTAGAAATGCATAGTAAATAAGAGATATGTGTAAGCCCCATGTTCTGAGAGATTCCATACGTACATGCCGTTTTACAAATTGACCCCTGTCCAGCAAAAGACATTGCGATTGCCTCAATTAACATGTACAGGAAAGTGCATCTGCTTCCAAATTTCGATATCTCTCTATTGCAAACACACTGACAAGCATCTCTTCCTACATTTTGACAGTTCTCACTCATCCATTCTCAAAAAGTGGATCGTTTATTGTGAATGCCTAGGTACCAAACGTATTTGCTCAGACCGGGCTGATTATAATCGCTTGATATCTTCCCTTACCGCACGCTTTCGATCGTCGATCGTCTGGATCTACTTCCTTATAAAAGGACCCGTTCAAAACGATGAATTCCATCCACTGATATCCGGTCTTGCACGCACTGTAAGACGAGGCTTTCTTCTCTTAATGAAGACCCCACCCTTTCTGACATTTTTACTGAATCCCCTCTCTTTACTTTGCCTTAGCCTCCCAGTCTTAGGAGCCCCTTTTCAACTCCGTTCAAATTACCGACCTTTAATGCTGATACCAAAGGAAATACGTGTTGCAGTAAACAAAGATGCCAAATATGCAAACATATCACAACAAGAGAGCTAGCCACCGTCCTAACGTACAATTTCCCTTTAAACCACCTAATTCTTAATTGTGACTCTAGTGATGTAGTTTATGTACTTCATTGTAAACTGTACTTATACCGTTTTTATGTTGGCAAGACAGGCACTTCGTGTTGTCTCGGTTTTAACGATCACAAAAGGTCCATTCATGAAAAGAGTTTCGCATATTCAATCGCTTAACATTATAATCAAATTCATCACCCCTTTAACACTCTTACCTTAGTAGCTGCCAAGTTTGCTTGTATAGAAGACCGTTAGCCCGAGTAGCTAATATAAATAATGAAGCTTCAGACACACCCTTCTGGATTCAGCAAAGACCTCGTTCTTATTAGTCATTATACGTTTTATCAAACGCTTTAACCCTGTAAGGTTGTTTTGGTATCTCATTGTGCATTGTTTATCTTATGTATTTAAAAACTAATGATTAACGTTACTCACTGGGCTGTTTGATTCTTCTGAAGAAGGTTCCAAACACATCGTATATTACGTACTCCTTCAATGAAACAGTTATGCTATTTCCTATTTAGACTAAGCTATATGTATATCATACATAACCCCTGGGCTAAGGAGATCCCTGACAGACCTATTAGGAGTATCAATGGGTCATATACACATACAACATTCTGAATTCGTAGACTCTTTCCTGTTTTCGCTTTTAAACAAACAAGACAATTATGTAAAATACGCAATCACATATCGTTCAGAAGAAAACATTAATAAACTACCGAAAGCAGTACTTCTTACAACCTTGATGTTGTGGCCATGAATACCAACACTTTTTTCCCATTATGTTCGGCATAGACTGATCTTGTTTGAATACAAGTCCCATTAAGGATAATTATAATTAAGCTGAAGGGGACCTGAAAATTGAAGGGGAGCTTTAATGTAACCTTTGATGTAATATTCATATTCGTCATTATGTTGCCATCTCTACCACATAGTTACAGATTTGTGTTATCGCTTTTCAGTGACACTCTTTTAAAGATTGTAAACATGGCTCAATTTTGTTTAATTTGTATGATCCTGATGGATATTTTGGATTTTGCAGTTTCCTTGGCTTTGGTTGTATTTAGCTGCGATTCTCACACTAGTCTCATAAAGTTGTTTTAGTTGTCTTGAACATTGCTTGAACATTGACTGATGCCATGTTATGGTGGTAGCCATTTTATTCTCTGCAGCCATTTTGATTTTTACAATGTTACTAATTAAGTCATAGCTTTTGCCATCTGGGAATGTATTTTAATGCAGTTTAAAAAGCCATTTTGATAGATTTTGATAGTGAGGCTTATTACCGATGTGTTATAATTTCCACGACTTCCAACTGCATTCATTTTACTGTACCGTACTACCGCTCCCTATGAATGTAGTAGTAACTTTCTTGGTTCACAGTAAATAACGAGTGCTTAGCATCCAGCCATCTCTGCGAAAAGACATCAAACTCCCCCTACCTGGATGTTGCGTCATCTGCTCCCAACTCTTACGAATGTAATGAAGACGTTGAAGGGAGAAGGACATGTCCGGAAGGTTAGTCCACAAACATCATGTTTTTAAAACTCAAATTGTGATAATGTGACGTGTATTATTATATTATCCGCCCTGACGTATATTTCGAAGAAATACATAAAATGTGAATATCAACCGTATGTAATGTTTGTTGACCTAGATCAGATTATAAGAAAAAGAACGAAAATAAATGGCTATCGTCTATTTATCAGAATATTTTGATGTAACTTCAACTTTGTTCTTTCTTTCAAAATGTTGTCATCATAAAATAAATAATTACAGATGCAGTCCAGGAGCCACTCTATATTTCGAAATTGCTTCATCCCGAAAAGGAAAACATTTGGCATTTTCACGTAATTAGTAGAAGTAACCCGCCGGGTGATCTGAAGGCTAGGTGTGGAGCTCCAGTGCACCAGCAAGATTCTAAAATCCCCGTAATTGTAAAATTATCTTGAATACCTTTTAAATAATAAATTAGGGGAAGGGGAAAGTCAAATGCAGTTTTCTTACCAGTGTATGTCATAAACCAACAGTGTTTATTATCATTGGATAGCATTAACAATATCATCTAATTGGACGCCTAATTTGTGGTGATAACGTCACCGGTGACAGGCAGAGGTCAAATGTTATTAAACTCAACATAGACGGAAACTCACTAAGATAACAAACATTTATAAAAAGCTTTTGCATGAAGAATGTTCACATCTGTTGAATAAGCATATTGTTCAAGCCGCATGTTCGAAAGCCAGTTACCGCATAAAAAAGAAAAACAGAGTACAAATTTTGTTACGTTTTCCAAGCCATTTCTTTCTCAAACTTGGAAAGAAATCAATTTGAAACTTTCAATGTTCGCCATATTTTCGAAATGTCATTTCTTTATATCAGGCAATAGCTGCATCTACATACTGCTAACCCACTGTTTAATGTAAAAGAGCAACTGCGGTTCATTGAGATGAGCTAGTGGGGTAGCCAACAGTCATCTTTGGAGCCCACTGGGAGGATAGGGTCTCTTTCATCGATGAAAAGTTTCAGTTGCACTTGCACCCCTTAAGTTCCGAACAAACACAGACGTTTCGGTCAAACATTTGACTTCCTCAATGAGTAGGCAAAGACTGAGAGCTTTTTCTTTATTGCATACAGTATATTGTCCACGAGTTTCTCATCAAGTCTGAGTTTCAAAGCGAACTTCAATGGTTAAAGGGGTTTTCACATGCTCCTGAAACAAAAAAACACATAACCAGTTAAATGATTTTAGGGCAAAAGAAACGTCAGCAACTTTAGTTCAATATTACTTTTACATTTTATAGGGAACAACGGTAAGTAAGAAGTTAGAAAGGCACACCTGTGTAGGTATCGAAAGCATTTAGTTAACCATCATGAAGCTCACATTCCTTGATTTACTTGATCTTCATCCATTTCGGTTACGGAAACTCAACTCGGTCTTTTAACAATGTTCGGCAGGTAACTGTGTATGTGACCTCTTCCAGAAGCGGTACCAGTAGTTTCTGCAAAGTGGGAGGCACCATTCATACACCATTCAATCATAATTGCTCAGACATGACACTAGAACAGGCACTTAACAGACTTATGAAGTCATGTGGTGGAGTGATTGGATTCAGCACGGTGACATTAACTATGAAACTTCGATTTCTGGCGGCGCATCTTCATGTCGATATTACCAGTGCAGCAAGCCTCATGTTTGGACATTTTTTGGACGCACTTTTGGTTGTTCCGTTGGTCACAAAGCAGCATTCAGCTATGAATTCCTCCATTGTTTTACGTACTAACTCGAAAAAGTAATTTAACTCTTAAGTCTTCTAGAAATTTTCATCAGAGAGAAGCTACCACTCTTTGAAAAACTGACACATTGATCATTCATGGTGCTTACAATTTCCGTATATCAGGTGGTTACATTTTTAACTTTTCGCTATCGAACTCCATTGTTCAGTTTGAAAAATCACACCTCACGGTTGTTGCTCCGCCAGCTAAAAGTCTTTTAACCTTTCCAAAGTTGCTTCAATTTTATTTTCACATCATATTTACCTCAATTTGCCTTCTTTAACATTCAATGTTCTAAGATTCTATTCAATGTAACAACATTCCCAAAAAGTTGCCAAATGACCACAACAGACAATTTCACAGACGGGAAAAAAGTGCGGAGGGATCATCTAACTAACCGAAGCATGGAGAATGATCAAAGATGTTAATAATATCATGATTGATGTTTTACAATTACGATTGACGGGAGAAAACTAGTCAACGTTGCCACTAGACTTCTGAAAGAACGAGAGAAAGGTACTGAAGATATTTAAACGTTTGTAAAGGAACGACTTATTACATCTCAAGTGTGACGGCTGATCCTTTGCATGTTTTTTGGATGTCAGATTAATTCCGCTGGTCATAAATTTCCATCGTTAGGTTGTAAATAAGAATCTGATCATATATAATTTGTTACCATTGTGGTAGAAAACCACTCACTAAGTATTAATTGGACCTGTTAGGAACTTGGATATAGTTGTGCTCTATTAACATATTCAACCACGCATTCTCCGAGATTGTTGAATGATGTCCCTGTCATGAACCCCGATCAAGTATATGTGATATGTAAATCGCATTTACATGTACATCGCTTTGCTTATAAATCCCTGTGTAAAAGCCGTATCTCATCATTGGTCTTCGTAATTTTGAGATCTTAAGATTGCTTAATGACTAGAAAAAGTAACAACAAAAGTAAATGATTAATTGACAGATATATAAACTTGTCGCATCATACACTTTTATTCATAGTAAGATGACTTCAGTTCAGTCCATGGGAATGAAACTGTTAAACATTACGTAATAGTTAAATAGTTTTGATTTCTATTTATGTATCCCTAGGTACACTACTTTCATTTAAAGTGATCACTGAGAGAAGCCACCACAGTCACACGTTTGATTTAGTAAGAGAAGACGAAACGTTCCTAGGAGAATTCATTCTCTGCCCTAGAGGAGAGAACTCTTGCTAGTCACATTCTTGTTGTAACCAATGAAAGAGAGGTCATTTTTAAGAAGTATAATTGTTTGAACTCTCATCTGTTAACATGTCCCTAGTCAAGGCAAACGACACTCTCCACAGAACGGTCAAGACTAAGTTAATCTCACACCTCAAACAATGCTGTTTCTATTTCATCATTTCTGTAGTTCACTGATGCTGCTACAGCCTACCTCATGGTTGGCATATCCGTGATCACAATGAGCATCTACATTTGCAAATGTGGCAGCACGCCTTTTCGATCAACTCTTCAGTTGTACCAGAAACCTTTCATTGATGTTGCCTTCAACACGTACACAAACCACATTCCATCAAATCAGCCGCGCGACAACCACGAAAACCAAATTGAGTTACATAAGTGGACCAAACACTTAAATATAAATGCAATGGCATAGGTTCATTTGGAGTCCGGAGAGCAAGGCAAATTTTAGGTAAATTTGGCCTGACTCCACGTGGAGGCAGAACAGGTCCTTGTGTTGCGAGACCTGGATGATGGACTTTCTAATGCAGGTACATCTGGGTTATGGTCAAGGATGGAACTTTTGTTTAATTGCTGACATCACCACCTGAGCCCTATTTCATGCAATGCGAGCATCCGTCGCTTTTGGGAGAATGCTTGTATGGTCAACACAGCTATCTATATCAATGTCAATTTATTGGTGTCAATATCACAGGAGGTCAGTTGTTGGAAATTTGGGCGAGGTCAATATTACTCTTCGGACCTACTCCAGTCATTTACGGAGTCAACCTGCTTTATCCAAATCAATAGTGTCATTCTATCCTACAACAAGTGGTACTACTAAGTGCAATCCAATTGGAATATTATAATTGCTCACACGAGTGTGGTTCAACATGTTCCTTTTTGTATGTTATGCTTAACATATAATCGCTGAAGGGTTAAGTGTGTGTAGTGTTGTTTTTTGTCTTGAAGCACCTGTGAATTTGTAGACCTATACAGAAGCGAAACACACAAACAACATTATTGGTGTTGCTTTTGGGAGGAGAAATTGATTCTTTTTGACAGCTGCTTACTACATACATTTGTTTTCACTTGCCTGTGACGTAGGAATTATAAATGGCTATTGCCTTAATGACATACGTATTCATTAGTGTTAAACTCACGTGTTGGGTGCTGAGTTTCGTAGTTTTCATTCAGTGTATATAGTAATGACCACTGGAAACTGAATGTGACTCTAAAACTATCCCAACGGTTATCGTATATTCTTCAACTGAGTCATTAGACTGCGACTCCATCGGAGGGAAAACTCATGATGGTTATCAACTGATATAAATAAACCTATTAAAGTAGTTCTGGAAGTAACAATAAAAAGAAAAAATAAATAGGTTTTTCGACATTTGTCAGATTTACCCACTCAAGGCGCGAGCAATTATAACATCTTGATTTAATGTACGTAAGAAGTCTTCATATAAAAAACGTTGATAACGTCTCTTTTAAAATATGTGTAAGTTTGATTTAAAGTTAGCTTCCGTTAATGCATAATAGCTAACTATGGGGAATCGTAAAATTCATCCTCGGCTGAAGGTCGATGATATTTTGATAGCTGCTGACGTCACTGACGTCATCGACACTCACTATTCACCAAATTATTGAACATTGTAAGCACAAAACATAGAATGCAATATGTTTCATGAAAGACATATGCATGAAAAGGGCAATTGGCTTTCCCCTATCACTACTTTTTTAACACCTACCACTGGAGGAAATTAACAATTTGAGGTTTTTAGGCTGATACATTGGAAATTTACACCAGGTCTAAAAATCACCAGGAGAGTCCTTTCTATCAATAAATATTGTCAAATCTTTCCACATTGGCGGTGAAGCGATACGACAATTTTCAGTACGTGGCTCCTGGACTAATATAAGTTATTTAGACTCCTAAGTTATTCTTACCACCTAAACAACATCAGCTTTCAGTTACATGTTAAGAATACATTCAAACTATTACATTCATCTTAGCGACGTTGCATTTTTGTTTGCTAACTTAGTCATAAATTGTTTCCTTGGCCCGATTTTGTAATTTTTCTCTGATTCTTAATCATGTGTTATAGATTATACTTTCCATTGTCAAAGAGCTTGCTCTAATGTGCAATTTCACATCTCTGGTCAGTTTTTGCTACTATTTACTATCATTTCAAAACTGTATTCCTATTGCCTTTTATTTCGGTTTTACAGTATCAACATTCCGTATATCCATGCTTGTTCTTGCTGTAAACGGAGATAATGCATCTTCACTTGGATCAGCGAACAATAAAGAAAATTCAGAAGTTTTCAATCTGTTTTGTAGCTTTGTAAGTTGACGGTATAAACATACTTTTGTAGAAAATACTACAAAGTCATGCATGGATGTAGAAATACATATCCAAGCTCTCTGTCTACACTCGGAGCTATGTCAATTAGCTATATAGTGATAGATAAGAAGGGGTAAGTCATATCGTGTTCCTCCTCTGTAATTATATTGATACCACAGAGTATCTGTATACACTTCCAGGGTATAGCATGTCTGTGGGGTACTTAAAGAACTCACAATATGAATAGGCATTACCAAACATAAATGCATATGTATTAAACTCTAATACCGTAGTAACGATTGCAGAATAATTCATGAGTGCAGTATGTGCATTGTGCAGAGGAATATGTGGAAAGACATTGTAATAAAAGAACCCATTGTTGTAACTGACGTAATGCCAGAACTGTGCCCTTTGGCATATTGTTAATCAAATATTTACAACTAGCCCGATTGAGAGACTCCCTTAGTTTTGTATTATTACTATTATGTAGAAGATACGATTAATATATCTTACTTCAATTTTCTGCAACATGGCTTGGTGTGCTGCACTTAATATTCACGGTTTTTTTCTTTTCAACTTATTAGTTCCAAGATTATTTTGGCGATGCCAACATGATGTCTTGCAGTGTCTTAGCAGTCGAGAGGAAGGACTTTAACTTGAAAGTTGCATTGCTAATGGATATCGTCTCTAATAGTAGATCATTTAAAGCACACACTTTGGAGTTTGCGTTTATCAGTGTCAGCACACTTGATCACAATAGTGCTCTTATGTGGGAAAAGTCAAATGGTGATTCTATTGTCGTGGCACTATCCAGTTTTGATGTGGAATGTAAGTGTTGTGTAATTGACCACAAGATATAACACAGACAACTACTCTTCCGTTACAAATGAGTTGGTGTATCGATGTAATGAACCTCTACAAGTTTACTCAGCCATACCTTATTCACACATCATTATGATGCAAAAAATAATAATAATAATAATAATTTTTACCACTCTCCCTTTACCTTGATTCAAATATAGTGACGGACCACATCACCTGTTCATTTCTGGAGTGTTTCAATGATGGAATGTGCGTCTTTGATGAAACGTTTTATGAAATTTTCTGCCGGTATGTGAAGTGCACTTTGGATTTATTTCGTATTATTAGAAAATCATCTGACACCTATGTCTTCTTTAGATACGAATATTATAAATTGAACAAGTGCAAGAAATTAAGAACAATCGAGTTGTTTCGGTAACACTCAATTAAGTTGTTTTCATCTTTAGTGCGCTGGTTAGTCCACAATATTTCTGGGGAACAAAAGATAATTTGTTAAGAAAGCATTACAATTAGCCTACATACAATGCAAAAGGCCTCGATATTTGTATCTAAAGCACTTAAAGTTTGTGTGACATAATTATGGCTTCTTGGAGTATCTTCATACAAACATTTTTACAGACTTCTGTAGGAATGTCTACAGAACTCTATGTAATCAACGATTTTCTACAGAAAAGTTTGAAACTCCTCTATAGAAATTTGTAGTTAATTTAGAGATCTATGGAATTTTCAACATTTTATTGAATGCTATAGGGAACAATCTCTACAGAACAGGACACTCTCTGTAGAAGTTCTATAGAAAAAATACATACATTTCCACAAAATGTTAAGTTTTACACAATACACTTGACCCTCATAAGGTATAGATCTTGCAGAGAATTTCATGTTTTAAATGCAGTAGAAACGTTTGACAAACTTTCTGATCCATGACGGCATGAATGCTGGTGGGGTCGCACTCCCTTCCACCTTTTTTAAACGATTTTTGACCAGGTTTGTTTTTATTCCAAACACTCAGAGAGAATGACCATACCTAAAGTAGCTTCTTAATAGCGGAAAGTCGCATTTAGTCGCATCTAAAATTCCGAACTCCAAACCATCTTCATGGCTTCGATCCCCGGCTTTCGCATGCGTGCACCTCTCCCCCCCCCCCCCCCCCCGCATTTCTCAAAATTCTGGATCCGGGGATGGTTGTCGTGTATGTGCAGGTGGCATGGATCTGAATGTCATCTAGTGATTACTAACAGTCGTCAGGACATTTTTAGTTCTTATACCTACAAGGCACTCTTATATGGTGTGCAGGGAAAGTCCAGATCTGTAAGCTGAAGACTGAATTTATCTGTGAACAGTGTTTTCGATGAACTCAGTTTTTCGCTTGATGCAAAGCTCGAACAAAAAACGCGTTTACCTGTCCTTTTTTTGCTGAAAAAAAAAAACAAAAAAACAACACGTTTGTAGAAGACTATAACGATCGACTTTATATTTATCGCTGCTAACCACTATTGTTAGAATTATTTGCCCATCCTCCATGCCATAATTGTCTGAATGTGTAAGTTAGCATTTCAATTTTAGCAGAAAATGCTGCAAGCTCTGGTCATACTGCACATGTGACTTGTAATTTGTAGACATCTCGACGTAAACAATCATCCAGCATCGTCGCACTCCACGCTCTAGCTCCTTGCAGGTATGCTACTTTTGAGTCTTCGGTGTCATATAAATGACCGAAAGACATGACTACTATCTAAGTAAGAATTCTTACTTAACTTAGTTGATTTAGAAGTTGCAGTCAAATTAACTTACCCTAGGCTACGGTCGTCTATTAGATACCTTGCAGTAGCAGACCTGCCAACCTGTCTCACCAAAAAATAGGGAGATTTACATTTTCCAGAGCCCCAAAATCGGGAGATTAGTGTTAAAAAAAGGACGGAGATTGGTAATTCTCAACAAAACACAGTTCCACGGAGAGAATCATCACCCACATGCACAGCGCAGGTTGCCCATGTTTTGGAGCTGCATACATGCACGCCCTTCTGTATGCCCAGTCCTTCATAAACTCATGACTTACGAAGCAACCTGCCGTTAATGTAATTGACGATATATCAGTTGAAAATTTTTGTAAAAACAACAATCTGATTTTCAATGCACTATACGTCAGTTTAAGGCCATTTACTGAAATAAGCCTTGCGCTGTTTTGGCTACTTTCAGAAATGTTGCAAATGAACTTAAGAAACCGGGAGATTAGAATGTGAAACCAGGAGTCCGGGAGATATGTACAAAAATCTTGGTCTCCCAGTAAAACCGGGAGAGTCGACAGAAGTGTAAAAAAAAAAGCAGTACAAAAGTCACCGTACATCCGGATAGCTCCTTCGACAACGTGTGTGTTCGATTTCTTTAGACGTGTATAATGTTAGGCCCTCTAAGTTTAAATACCTGAAAAGAACAGAAGCAAAAAGTAACTAAAGGGATGTTTTTTAAGTGTGTCTCGGCAGGAACAAGACATGTTGTATTTTTGTGTCGGTTGAAAGTTTGGCTAGTCACAGTCAGCTTGGTGTTATAAACTCTAAACGGTGTTAGCTAGACCCCTTCACATTGTATGTAGGCCTAGCCTAGACCTAAAGAGACCTGCGATTCTGCTATTGTTCCAGGCAGTTGCTACTTAGATGGAGAAAGAAAGATTGGAATATACGCTTACATCTCCAAGATCGTACGGTAATCTGTCCTTTGTGTTGTTCCTGACGCTGCCATTAGGCTTACATGGGATTAGAGAGTAAACACGATATGGTTTTTTCTTCCCTGCTTTATTCGTCAGAAAAAATAGATATTTATTTTGCCTAGGTGTCACTCGGTGTCGCGCATCACAATGTAACACTTTAGTTGTATGTCAAAACATTACAAAGAATAAATATCTGGTTATTTCAGGAAGCCTGAGGAATCTTCATATATAAATAAATTTGCATGCGATGTCTCATTACGGTAGAAGCTAAATGTCTTCCTTACTTTAATGAAACAGTTTTTCGAGTTTAATGCCACTCACTCTTAAAATGTTGGCAACTGCAAACCTACACATTAAACCATTGTTCTGAGATACTTACTTGTTTAAAAATTAATTGTCGTAAAGAATGTTGCTATGTGAATGCCATTGAAGTGGAACATCCGAATAAAGGAAGGAAATACGTTTGTGCCAACTACACGGCTTATCTTTGCTGATTTGGTAGGTCTTAAAGTATTAGCAGTAATTAGTATGTCCGTTCTATCTTCCTCTAAACTAAAGCTCCCTGTTCCGGGAATGACTCATACAATTTGTAATAATACCTTACGTGTAGGACAAATGATTTTGTTAAGTCATCAGTGAATATTCAAAAGACCTTGTCAAGAAAGTTAAGTAGTATTCAGTAATATTAGGTTGTGGAGTCGATCAAAAGCTAAAAGCAATATTTTTGGCCTAACATTTTTGATATACCATCTGATCATTGGGGTTGCATTTGTCTTAAGGTTAACTCTAAAGGCATTGTAACGAGTTTAGGCCGACATCTAAGGCAATATACTTTACTCACATTAAATTTAGTTCGTTCACATTTGTTACTACATAGCCTAGTGTGGTTATAACCAAGTTAAAGCTGAATACATTGACAATATTAAGAACGATGCTCACCACTTACATTCACAGCAGTATAGTGTGTTTTCTAAGCAAAGCAATATACTTTTAACACTTATTCTCTTTGAAATTATATTTAAAGTTTCTGCATGGTCAAGTTTGCTGACGAAATAGCTGTCACTGTCCCTATCCTTTGTACACTGGTGATGGTTACCAATCGTCTAGAAAACCAAGAAGCTGACCGGAGGAAAATAAAACAGCAGTAAAACTACTGTGTATCAAAGGATACAATAAAGAGCAATTGGCTCTTTTTTAATTCAAGGGACTCCCCATTAATAATCTGCCTTGAGAATTGTTGGAAATCCTGACAAAAATGCAAGGAAACAGCCATAAAAACTGAAATCATATAAAGTCCAGTACATATGAAGCCCAGTACATATGAAGTCCAGATATAAAACTGAAATCATATGAAGTCCTGTTCAATCTGATCAAATTTACTGTGCTAATGTTCTGGTTTGGCCATATGACACACTCAGGTATCAGAGAGGTGTCCAACATTGTCAGATCTGCCGAAAGGATAATTGGAGCTGACTTTCCTTCTCTGGAGTGGATCACTCCCGAATAACACAATTGATTATGTTGGATGACGATTATCCCGTGCGGCTGTCTCTTGTCTCTTTATCCTAGACTCCATACTATGAGGAAGCAAACGTTTTACTTTTAGCTTCTTCACAGTTGCCATCAACTGTACAACTCTTTCGATTGCAGTTTCGACTTTTGATCTTTAATCTTTAATTCCTTGCCAAAGATCGAAATCTGTGCAATGATGGTGTATGTCAGTGAGTATATTTATGTATGTGTCGCTTTTGTATGTTACCATGATATCTTACAGAAGGAAAGATGCTTCAACTTCAGATGTGGTGGGTAAGGAGGCAGGAGCTTGTGACAATTGGTTCTTTTTTAGAAAAGTGAAAGCCATCAAAGTCATTTGAAGTCCGAAAATATCAAAATAAACACAGTTTTAACCACGAATTTTATCTTTTAAGTAAGAATTATTTAATAATGTTTTGCTGCAACTTCAAACTTAGAAAATGGTATCTCTGAAGAAGATCATCTGTCTGTTTTTAATTTCGGATGGAGTTTATACGTGGCTTAAGGTCACTTGATGCCATTGTTTGAAACCTTTTAAACACATATGGTATCTCCAATGAAAAAAAAATCTGACCTTTTAACTTGATGCACAGGTTGACTGCTATCAGCAGATGTTATTTGCCATTTTTCACGAGGGGAAAAAGTCATTTGAGGTGATCAGCACCTTAAGGACATCAAATATAGCAAGATAATTGGAAAATTAGTAGCTTCATGAGTAGATCATCTCTATGTATATTATGTCGGTCACAGCTCGATAAAATTGTAAATGTAGCATCTGACTTGTATGCAGTATCTTTAAAACCTCAATAATGTATTTGCAGTTTCCAGAGAACCTCTGTTCTAAACAATTTTCTAATCGTAATTTCTATAGATAAGGAGTTGAAAAAGAGCTCTCCATACAGGCTACACTCGTTTCCATTAAATTATGTAAACTTTGAACGGAATAAGTCTTACGAATAATCTAACAAATCTTACCTCTTATGTTTGACATGTATCAGAATATTTCGAGGTTATGCACGTTCAAAGCAGACAAATAACTTGCATAAATTGAGCACTTAGTCAAGAAGATATTGTCACTTGATGCAAAAGCGCCATCGATGAATTAGGATAGGAATGATCACAGACGAGTTGAGGTCATAGACTGCATTGAGATCATAGACTGCATTTTCTATTTAAGAACCTCCACTTAATAGACCCTCAAGAAATTAGATAAGATCTTCTGCAAAACCTACCATAGAAATGCTATGGACCCTCAAATTATCATATAAAGTTCCGTTAGAGATTCTTTAGAGTTGTTCTAAAGGAACTCTTTAGAATTGCATAGAGTGGTCTACATGAATTTCGGTTAGATTCTATAGAATATTTCACATGACATTTTCTAAAATTTCTATACCAATCTTTTAGGCTTTCCATAAAAAAACACATCACACAGCATTGGAGAAAACAATTTCAATTCAACTAAACTTTATTAAAATTAAACAACGAAAACATGAGAACATTACAAAGATAAGCTATAAGTGATTAAGGAGTTATATCAAAAAGCTAATTAAAGCTTGAACAAGGGTAGAACCCCTAAGTCAAAGAAAGCAAGTTCATAAAAAACAAGGAAACAAAATCGAACAAACAACAAAACACAAAATCCCCCCACCCAACCCCAGGCAAATGCACGGATCAGAGATTGTCCAGAAGGTGTTTTTTCAAAATCCGTTTAAATAAAGTTTTCGTGGAGATTTCTTTAAGTGATTCAGGCAATTCATTCCACACAGAAGGTCCAGTATAGTGTATATTATGCTGCGTTAAAAGTAATCTACAATATGGGAGCATATAATTAGAATTATGTCTGGTGTTAAACATGTGGTTAGGTCTCACGAACAGATTAGCCACAGAAAGAGGTAACAGATTGTTGGTAGCATGAAACATTATTATTGCCGTATGATACTTCACAATATCGGGGAAAGCAAGGACTTGAAGTCTTTTAAAAAGAGGAACAGAAGGTGTCATGGAATGTTTGTTGAGAATAGAACTGACGATTCTCTTTTGAATCAGATGCACTTTACTGGTATGATTGGCAGCAGCATATCCCCAAACGGGTACACAATAAGTCATGAAAGGAAGGATTAAGCTATTATAGATGGTAAGTAGCACTTTCCGGGAGAATATCTTTCAATTTGTAAATTATACCAGCCCCTGTAGAGATTTTACTACAGGTATTAGTGATATGTGGGGACCAACTTAAATTTTTATCTATGGTAACACCGAGGAAAGTAGTACAATCAACAAAAGGAATAAAACTGTCATGTATATTAATACCATTCATTTTAGGGTCGACAGACTTTTGAACTGGGTGGAACAAAATAGCAGTCGACTTATTAGCGTTCAGATGTAAATGCATTGTTTGATGCTCTGAGGTTAATCGCTTTGTGGAAAACATCCAAAGTTTAAGTGCTTGTTAATTTGAGTATCCTAAAACTTACCGCTCGCTAATGTTGCTCAGGCAGGTGGGGGCGCATATGTTGGTGTTAACGTTAACACTAGCTCTACTTCGTACCTTAAATCTTCTAGTCATGTAAACACTAAACCAACTACGTTAGGTTCAGAGAATCATGTAGTGATGGACAACATGATATCTCGGTACTCGATATTATCTATGTCTGTACTAGCTACTTCACATTTGTTAGTATCCAGCCATCCCATGACGGACGTATGACCAACGTAAGCGCTCTGTATTTGCTAAGACTAGGCCTACACACGTTGAACAAGATAATACCATTTTGGCAATTTTGAAAGTTTCTCCCATTGAAATTGTCTTGTTTTTTTTTTTCCCTGCCATAGCATTGCGCTTTAAAAAAATAAACATTAAACACTCATTAATGAGGTCCCAGTTTATAAGACTACACATCTGATGAATAATTCAAAAGGGAAATATTTCAGGACGGAAGGCAACAGAAGTACATATGAAAACAGTAGCACCAGCGGTACAAATACTGCTACTTCATGGACTCCATATTTGTCTTTTTATAACGTTAGCATGACAACCGTACTTCCTATATACTTATTTTCTATTCCAAGATGCCATGAGGAGTTCGAAGGCCACCACTGTGAATATAAAAAAGGTACATTACAACAGTTTCCCACTACTTCTTTTATTTTAGCTTTAATTTTACGTTCTCTGTGAAATCTTTCTGACAACTTATTTTAGCTCTTTAATAACTTTGATTGCTTCCCTGATTGTTAATGGGTTTCCAGGTAGATATGTTGATCTGTTAAATTTATACAGCAGAATTGTCATCTATGGTCTCACAAATTTACTGTTTTGTTTCAATATTCACACAGAAGAGAAGACTGACCACGACAAGCAGTACAATTCACTCACAGTTGACCTTGTAATGATCAGTGGATCACTTGCGTTTCTCTTGACTTTGGTAATAACTCTCTGCTGCTTACTCCAGAGATCAAAGAATGCATCTCATTAACAAGCAAACTGAACATATTGTGAGAAATCCTATCGTTAATGTTTCCGGAAGTCCCTTCAAATCTTGGGTCGAAGCTGTAACCTCATTCCGAAGAAAATAATTGTTAGGCACACCGATATTAAACTTACGTTCTTACGATCCTAGGTCAATGTGGCTCTCGCTAGTGCGCATCGAAAGGGACGGCGCATGGGGGTGCCCTCATCATAACCTTTGTCAGCGAAGTTGCTCACCCACTCAGTTGACGTGTAGTGGCCTGACAGATACATATATATCCATTCACTGTTTATACATACTGCATCCACCATCCTCTTTTAATTTATCCATCATTAAACTTGAACTCTCATCCTAAGATATGATAAAGTCTCAGCCCTTCAGAGGCACCTGTATTTGGGGCTTAGCCCTGGAACCCTAAATCAGAGAAATAATACATTGAATTCTATTGGAATATTTGCATTGCGGGGATGGTGCGATATGAGCAAACATATGCGCACACTGAGATTGAATTTTTCAACCGGGATATGCTTAAATCTCAGAGTTTCCGGGTGCTTCGAAATCTGGATCACCCTGGAACCACAAGGGGCCTTACGGGTTCATGGCGTCAACTAATTAGAATAGCGTCATTTATTTAAATTAAATCTGGAATACTTACATTGGATGATGCTTATCCTGAGAATAAATCCTTTAATCAGAGATGTGCTGAAACGTCATTACTGGACTTCCATGAGCTCTGGTCTGGATCCAACCGGAGACTCTAAGACTCATCTAAAATCTGTTCGATTTTCCGAATATTTTGCCCCGAGCACTCCCTTTTGTCCTCCATTTGCCTTTATTTTAAAATCCGTCATTTCCATCTCAAGATGGTGAACAATATTACGACAACTTTTTAGGTTACTCTGCACTCATCTGAAGGTTACACAGTACTCTATTGTGATACCACATATAACCTATACCCATGCAGAGTGATTACACCATTTTTGTAACAAGTTAGATTTATTTTATATTGCCTTTGTAAGACACCTTAACCTATGTTAAACTTACAGAATATTTCGTAAATATATATAAAACGCAGATATATTTTTTTGAGAAAATTGTATAGAGTATTAAATGTAACTTGTCCATTCCCATAAACATACAGACTTGTTCGTAATCCCAAGTGAGACATTTAAGACAGCTGTGTAAGTCACACAAGATTATAATTGAATTAAAAATACCGAAAGCATGCCGAGATTTCTACAGTAGTTAAGAAACTTTAGAGACCTTTGTACATGCAACTACTTTTAACAGTGCAGACGTAAAAAGCACAGACCAGTACCAGAAGGGACTGATCAGGAGGACCAAACTCTGATGACAAACGCATGAAAATATTTGTTAAACGTTCTCTAAGATTGGCTATATTAATACGGTAGGTACATTGCAATGTTGCAATCAACACATCTTTTTAGTATTAATTTCTTTCCTGGATGTAAGTCATGCAGCGATATCACGATGTTTTTTGTCTTAGTAAGGTAATGGTGACTACCCAAACAAACTTAGGACTCAGAATAAGGTCTTTTTAAGGTAAATGGGAAACGTATTGATTTAATAATAAGAACTTAAAGAGATGATGAATGATCAAGAGGAATTTTGAGGGCTTTAATATGACATTTGAATAATGATACCTCAAATGTAAATCCTTCCCTACATCTCGACATGCTGCGATAAACGTCCTTAGTTGTTGTTATTACGCTCATGTAACTTTTACAAAGATGTGAAAGTTTGTTGAAGAGCCGATTAAATTTGGTTTGACGTTGAGTGTTCACCACATTAATGGTAACCTTCCTGTTTGCTTTGGAAGTCATGTGTAGTTACAATTATGAAATCCATGGTAAAGCTATATTCAGACAACAACACCTTGAGAAGATGGTGAGATAAAATAAATATATTATCTTTATCATCAGAGTGTTTGACAGATTTATAAACAAAAATCAACTAAAAGAAGTAAGACTTAACCAGAAAGGATAGATTCAGTAAAATCCATTATCATCATAAGTACGTTGATTATAAAAATGAAAATAGAAGGATCTTTTGTAACTTGATAGGAGGATAAAATTCTGTGCCATTAAATGCTAGTTTTGAAAGGAAAATATTATTCATTTTATTTTTGGGTATAATAATGCAAGCTCATCCAAAACCTTTTTTTTTTCTAAAAAAGTAGTGACGTCTATAGAGGACATAGTGTAAAATGCAGTATCTCATAGTGTGTATCACAAACCCACTAGTTTGTGTTATATTAGTTCGTATCTCACTAGTGTGTATCACATAGTGTGTATCAAAAACACAGAATTGCATAATGTGTAAACATAGTATCTCAAGAAGGGAATGGTGCTCAGAAGTTGGTGTGTTGGTAGCCCGCTGTGAGTACATGGTTGTTTTTCCTATTTTTCCCTAATGTTTTTCATGGAGGTCAAAGGCCATTTGAGGTCTCCAGAACTTCAAGTATGAAAACCTAATAAGGAAGATATCTTATCGAATAAACTCAGCTAGAACTTCAAAGTGTCATCATTGAAAGCACTTGATGAGCAGATGATGTCTGTCATTTGAATTGCCCCATTGGAGACACTGTAATGTGACATGACATGAATATAATAAGTTCTATCATTACGAAGATCTGTTCTGCATGGCTTCAAAAGCGCAGCATGTGATACTTTGAGAGTTTTACATGTCCTGAATATGAACATATGAAGAGGTAAATGCCATTCGTATTAAGAAAAAAATGCATATTCTTTTCTGTTGGAAATTTCACAAAATGTAGATCTATGTTTAATACCGGAGGTTGCTGCTAGAGGGACTTTTTCCAATGCTGAGTGAATTGCATTTCTCTTTCATATCACCACATGGTCAATTAAACAGCGTTCTCCTACAGTAGTTCAGGTGTGTCAATCCAATGTCTAGGCTTTCTTGACCTGCCCCGCAAGGGGTATTAAGTGTCATGTCCATAGGTAATACATGTGTAATCGGGCATGAAAGAGGGTCTGTTGAACACTCTGGCTCGGTTGTAACGTCATGTGAGATCTGCATAAACGTTACCACTGAAATGACATACGGTATATGAGAATATTACTTTAATTCCTTGCTTTGTACATGATACAGTATGATCACACGGACAAGCGTGATACACCCATTTTCTTTTCTCAGCTACATTAACTTTTCTTTCAAACCAGTCCCACTCTTTTATATGTAATCTTAGCCTTAGGCATTTCAGGTTTGATGCTTTTTGACGCAACTTTATAGTGTTAATAGTGGTCTCGAATAAAGTTTGTAAAGGTCTATAGTCTCATGACTTGTTTCCAAATTTTCAGTGCCTTTATATAAGATGTGAGAAGCTGTCTTGACCATAAAAGAAATTGAAACATGGAGCTCAATAATACGAAAAGTCAAGAATAATACCTAAAAAGACTAAAAATTTACACATAAAAAACATATGAAATGTAAAATAAAATCCACGTTTTAAAATTAAAACATGATTGCACAGTTTTTGAAAAATCACATAAATTTCGACTTATGAGATAACAAGTGCTTCTTCCTGAGGATTCCTGTGGTGATGATTATTTACAGAGAAGTAAATATTCTAGAAAGGATTACGTTTGGAAACAACAAGCTTAAAGCTGTGTGCTTCATTGATTTGGACCAACAAATTTTTAACCCCTCAATTTTAAGTTTGTAGAGAACCGATGAAGACGATGTTTTTCTCTTGTGGTAAATTAACAGATCTCTTGCAAGGTGATTGGCGGGTACATTTACAGTTCTATTACTTTTTTATTTTCTTAGAACAAATGATATGACGAAAAAGAGTATCTAATCAGCTAAACAAACGTATTGTAAAGGACAATCAGCAAATAAACAAGTTGAAAAATGCGAATACAGGAATAAATTATTCCAGTTGGGATAAGTTCCCTAACTGTAACATTGGCATAGCCCACTCATAGAACAACTGTATAAACATTTGAATGACTTATTTCAGAAAGGTTTGATTGAAATTTATGATAGAAGTTAATATTTCTAGTATTAAAAAAATATCCCAGAGGACGCCACTTGATAACTTGAAATACGTTCAAGTAATTGTTATTTTACACAGATGAGAAAGCGTTGCTACAGAATGTCTATTCATGTTTGATTTGCATTACCAAAATTTAAGAAAGGGTATGAAAATGTAAAATTCCATTCAAGACAGTCGTGATTGTTTCCCAATATAATGACTTCGTAAAAAAAGATGTAAGTGCCGGACCACATAATATTAGAGAAAACACTATCCTTTCCGAGATCATGTAAAGATGGAGAGTTTTTTGCAAGCGTATTTGGAATACTTGATTAAGGCTAGAACTTACCGTTACTTAGGGTGTTAAAGTTCGTGTATATGTACTTTGCAGAGATTAAATCAAAAGATCCTACAGCACTAAACAGATTGCACCAACAATAAAGAAAACGTAAAGACATAAATGACTAAAGCTTTTCAGCTTACCATTTATGGCTTTGAGAGGAAATACATGTCAATACATTTTAGTCTCCTTTCAGTGGTACCAACTTGATTAGTTGAAATCAATGTGAAATATAGATAACTTCGTACTTCCTAACGTAACAACAAACTTCAGAAGAATACTTCATAATTACCTAATACCTTCTTGAAAGAATCTTTGTAACTCTTGTGAAAGTAAAATTGATGCATAAGTATGATCATATCACTGCTGGACAGCATCATACGAGACAAATTGACTCCTCTCTAAAAGGCGTATCGTACTCTCAATCTTGCATGTCATATTTTCACCTATAATTTAGCGGCTATAACTTGTGCCTATTTTTTTCACTCACTTATTCCTGGGTCTTAACCTTGATAAAAACACAGTAATTATGTCATTGTTACTATTCACGTGTTTCATTTACCTCATATCCGAGACTGTACTGTGCTCTTTAATTGAATTCTCCTCACAAGTTTATCATTAAAGTCATGATCTTGTTTGTGTAAAATGATTGCATAGCAGTTATACAATGAATAAGTACATATGAAAATGATGATCAATTTGTTGTTTTATTTTCCTTTGTAATCACAGCATGACGACGAGAAAAAAAACTCTTCAGAGTGGCAACATTCGACTTCTCAGTTCCATTAGAGATGGCTCGTTAAATATTTGAGTTTCATTTTGTTTATTTATTGTTTATGTGATAGCCAAATAGTCATTTCACAGTTATCACCACGATTCATCCCTAGGCCACTCTCTTAGCCTAATGAAAACAAAATAAATTACCTTTCCTTGAGCAAACCCTCCAAGGCAAACAGGGAATACACATTTTTTTTTAGTCGGTAGCCCTTTTATGGAGACAATTTTAGGCAAAATACTTTTATGTAATTCTTTTTATTTGGTGTTTGCCGTTAGACAACTGTAAAAGGCTAATTTGAAGATCGAACCCAAAATCTATTCAACAGTTGTATCCATTAATTAAAAGAAAAACTCTTGATTATCCTTGTTATTAAATTAGATAAAATATAGAAGTAATTTAATCATCCACATATTAACAAGAAAAGAAAAAAAAACTCTTTGAACGTGTTACTCTGTCAGCGTGTTTCACAAATTCAAAATGTGCTAGGTGTTTGAAAAGTTAGAATTCATGCTCACTATATAGGTACTTTGGGGTTCTGCTGTCCAGTAATTCTAGGATGTGACATATCCTTACAAATGTAAACTTAAGTTTAAAATTCATTCAGCTGTTTCTGCACAATTGTCTATTGTATGATGATGTGATCAGTCGATTGTGTATCAATAAAGGCTTTTTTATGTTCTGTGTTCATGTGCGAGCAACTGTTTTATCTTTATAATATGTCATTAATCACTCTTTGCAGTTAAATCTTGTTTTTCTTTTGTATCCAACTCGTGAATGGTCTGTTGTTTAACAGTTTTGTCTTTCTCCTCTAAGGATTCAGTGGCATTGCTTAAGCTAATATCTGCCTCTGTAGCATTTAAGTACAATGTTAATCGTCATGCACTGATGTTTGCAAGAAAACCAACATTGCTACGAGACCCCTTTGTTATATGTACATTTCAATATAGGATGCTTAGAGCTTTCGAGGAATACCTTATAGTTATTTTCGTTGCTGTAATTTTAGCATTTGTCACGTAATCATTTGTGATCATCCAAGAATTATCCAAGAATAAGTGAACAAAAGAAAAAGAAAAAAAAAAGACTGCGGTATTATTCAACATCATGCTTAATGATATACCAACACAAAATGCAATGCTCTTTTCTGATTGCCACACATTGTTTAGTGACACATTTGGGAAATATTCATGTGAATGTATTGATATATGACTGTAGTCATATTTACTTAAAATATGGCTGGCCCGTACTTGGTTTGAAAGAAAGTAGTCAAGTAGAAGACTAGTTGCTTCACGCTGGCAACTGAGATGAAAACGGATGACATCTCCTTTCACGTTGCAAAGGTATCTATGCAAAAGAGTGAGAGTATGGCATGGATGACATATGGCCTGCATACCCCAGCTTGCAATGTTTTGCCGGTGCCTGTTGGTAGCTCAATTATTGTGGGTGTCTTTGGTGAGTAACATTATCATGTGTTCACAATCCACATCAAGCACAAAGTCATCATAACCTATTGTATGCTGGAGACTCTCATGTTCCCCCACATGGAACAAACATATCATTTGAACCCGTTGAATCTTGGAGAGCATAGTAGCAAGTTTGACAATGAATAAATAGAGGTTTACATGCTGTTTTCTGGAGAACATTTCTTCCATTTTCTTAAAAAAAGACTTCTGTTTATTGATTGTATATCTTCCACAGTTCCACCGTGGTGTAACAGTGAAAAGGTTTTAGTCACATATTCTTTGTATTTGATAACACAAATACGCGATTAACTGATCCACTTGATTGATTATTGAACTTTGACAGTGTTTAATACCAGCTGGCAGACCAGTACGAAAGACAAATACTGGTGTTTACACTACAGTAGACCTATAAATCATATGATATTGTACACACAGTGACTCCGTGACTAGGGCTCTGAAGGAAGTGACTCGTACTCGGCCTCAGTCTCGAGGGCTGGTGACTCGGTCTTGGCCTCGGATTGTGGTGATCCGATTACAACACTAGCAGTTTAATTAGTGAAATAGCCGGCACAATGTAAAACAATCTTTGAAGTACTAATATAGTGTAAAACCCTGAAAAGAAAAAGATTGCATTATTACACAACATCGTGCCTAATGAAGCATGTTGACTTGATGAATCGGACTAGGAAAGAAGTGACATGGATTCCACATTCGACTCGAGGAATGGTGACTCGGTCTTGGTCTCGGATTGTGGTGACTCGACTCCAACACTGAGAATTTTCTAATAAATACATGGAATTTTGTCTCATTCATTTAGGATTGAGCTGTAAACTTGGTAACATAAGACTGACTAGCATAGACTTCTCTTCCTTAGTTTGGTGACACACTCCATTATCATAGCACTGTTACTTAGTTATAAGTATTGAAAAATTTAGGGGGAAATAAGTTGCCCATTTTTAGAGAAGAGTGAGAAAATCAGTGAGCCCAGAAACCCACGATTAAGTGGTGAGGTTAGTTGAAACCAGTTTCAGAAACTCTGAAACAGTTCAGCGAAGTTTATGATACTTCAAAATTGGTATAAAACAAAAAGGGTGGAAATAGTTTAGCGTAGTCGAAAAAAGATCAGTAATTATGTAAAAAAAAAAATGATAAATCATCGAAACCACGAACAATCTTGCAGTAGCCCTGCACTGGACTTTCTCAAGTAAATTCTTATCTTTAGAAATAGATCCGTTCCAAGCTTAAACAACATACTCTAAAGGAGGCCCACCCTCTAACTAACCTACTCAAACTAAAACCTACTCTAACTGCTTACAGAACTTAATAACAATGCCTTGCTTTAGGAAACTAAAATTTTTCTTAATCCATGCCGTTACTCGTACGTTAAAATGGAATTCACTTCAACCTCACTCTTCTTTTGTTCTACTGAAGTTCAAATTGTTGCAAAGTTTCAATGCCTTAGGTCAGTTTTACACCTCGTGCTGTGATAATCCACATGGTCAATTAAACATCGTTCTCCTAAAGTAATTCAGGTGTGTCAATCCAATGTCTAGGCTTTCTTGAGCTACCTGGCAAGGGGTATTAGGTGTCATGTCCATAGGTAGGCCTAATACATGTGTAATCGGGCATGAAAGAGGGTCTGTCGAACACTCTAGCACGGTTGTAACGTCATGCATACCTAAAATTCTATTCTCTCTTTTACCTACTTTAAAACACTGACTAGCTGACTGTAAAGATGAATCTAGTATGAAGACACCTAAGTCCATCTCAACAGAATCCTCTTTCAGTGACTGTCCTTTCTAAGCGAGAGTTACATGGGACATGGTGATTCATAACTTACTTCAATATATCAGCTGTAAAGTCCCAAGATGCTGAAGAACTCTTGCAACTCACTTCATTTATCCAGTCCTACCCTACAATAAAGTAGTCAATTGCTACAGTGTCTGTTTTAGACAAAAATCCAGGATCCTTTCCTTTAAGTTGCTCATAGAATTGAACACCTCACAGACAACATCAAAGGCTATCATTTCATGGGTACTTTAACCTAATTTATCTAGACTCTCAAAATTGTCAGCAACAGTACGCTTAAATGTGAAAAAAGATCAAAAATAGTGTCACCCCTAGTTAGAAAAGAAACATGGTGGTGCAAGAATCAGTCCTGCACAACCTCAATCAACAAAGAAAATCAATACAATTGCTAATACTTAATTGCTCCGTCCAATCAATGTCTGGAAAATTGGAGTCAACCGTAAATATTATCAACCCTATCTTGACGATAAACCATATGCCCAGGGTAAGAAACCTCAGCACCACCAATATCATTCCTTAACCAAGATTCAATTACACTAAATATGTCTAGGTTCATATCCTCTAAAAGTACGGCAAATTCATCAGATTTATTACAAATACTCCTAGCATTTGTAACAGTAATCTTTACTTACCCCTGGACCTCCTGACATTACATTCGTTGTTAACTTAAACTAGTTTTTTTTAATTATATATCTAACCTTTTATGTAAATCCTCTGAGTCACGCCGGACACAAAGATTTGTTCAACGCAGATTTCTTTTGATCGGGATCATTTATTCGTTAACTAATCTAATAATCTGACGATCTGATTATCTGGAACAAATAAAAAAGAAAATCTGATGCCAGAAGTGACTGTCAGATGGACGACAATAGACAAACGAATAAACAGTAAAATCGTTAAAAATCATACTACACACTAGATCTTAGATCTCCGAGACTACAGCACGTAACACCGACTGCCAACTTACAACTGACACAGAACCGACGAAAACAATTTTAAAACAATCAAAACTCATGCGCCCATATTCACACATACACGCACGCACGCACGCGAGGACCATTACATAGAGGAAACGACACCCTACACTCAGAATACCTGTTGGTTGAGCCATGATATTCCTTGCTACTATTCAAGGCTGTTCTCATCGCTCTCAAATTTAGGTGAGCTCTTGAAGGCTGGCAAAATTTCCATACCTTTATGCCCCATGCTTTTATGATTGAATGATGGGTAATTAAACGGTAAGTAGAAAATTGATGATTTTTTCTTCAGTTAGGTATGAAGGAATGTCTAAACGTGTTGCTTTCTATCTCATGAATAGGTCGTTCTCCAAAACATGAAATGATGCCTTGTTTCTTGGAATGCCTGATGTCGTTAAGCAATGACTCTTTTTAACTTTTTTCCCCGGATTTCATTGAAGGATTGAACTATAAAACTTTTTCTTAATATCATTTTGCTTCATTTAAAATATAATACATCCATTAAATTTGGACCTGAATCTAAAGTAGGGATTGTGCTATTAAAGTAACACAATTCGATTAAAGGAACCCACGCGTGCATTTGGAATAACCTATAGCGATATAGTCTTTTTACAATTAACAAAACCGTATCCTTAGCCCTAACATGATATTGCAAGATTGGTTTATATGAATAAAACGCTATGAACTTGGCACAGTAACAAGGCAGAAATACAATCATAGAGCATACACGTATGGTAGAATTAAGCCTCCACTATTCCGCTTTGTCTAATTTTTTTTCCCGTTAGCCAATTTACCCTCCAATTTCTAGTGTACTAAATATCGATACAAACATTTTCATTTTGGTAAGTAGCCCTAACAGTTTTGTTCCTTTTTCCCTTTTCGTAATTAACTTATTTTACTTCTTTCTGTCCTTTCACTGTCGAATCAATGTATCAACGTCGGTCATCGAACACACAATTATCATGTTAGACTGCATATATATATGACTTTGGGCCAACTTAAATCGTCTTGCCATAATTGCCCTTCAACCCTGGTTTCATTACTCTCAGCCGTACTCCTTTCTCTCACAGTGTCTGTATCCTCGCCTCGCCTGTAAACCAATCTGATTACCATTTTCTCTCATGAATTGCAAATCGTAAGACGTGAGATCCTCACTGAGTATATATGTGTAGCTTAGAACACCCTGGAAGCACCGCCTTCCGTCATCTCGGTGACTTGTTCCGCAGCACATAATGGTAGCGCTGCTCGTTTGATAGCACTGTCGACGATTAGATTCCCCTAATTGTTTCCAAGTTCAACCCACTCGAACCCGCTTGAATAACCGTGTAAGTTCGTCCTCCTTTAAAATCCTCTCAAATTTGTCATGTTCGAATTGGATATGTCAAAGAGTCACGGTGCCATTTTCTTGCCAATCTGTCAAGTATTTCTGTCAAAAGTTTTCTCCCGCTCTATTCGCCAATCGAGGGTGACGCTTCGCTTATATAAATATGGAAGGTATTGTTTTAAGCATTTTTTGTCACGTAGGAACTCCTCTTGAATGAATTATGTCCTCACATGTCGATGGGACAATTCACAGGGGTAGCCTACCTTCTCATGAGGAAATTTCTTCACTTGATTGTATATCATTACCCCAGGGAAAAATTACACTAAACAGACAACCTTTACATATGAAAATGGTGAACTATTAAGACGTTTTTGTTTAATAGCACCTGTGTTCAGTAGTTTTCTTTTCTGTATTGGGGGAAGAAAAATGACAGATCGCCAGTGGAGAACAGATCATTTGGCAAGTTTTCACACACACACACGCACAAGCGCGCGCTCGCAGATTTGTTTTCCATTCATTCCGAGGACCTCATTGTGCTTTCTTTGGCTTTTTCTTCCTCAACCTTAACAATGGACTGACTATCGTTAATCGTGAGAGGACCGGGGAAATCTATTGAATTTGCTACAGAGTGTTGCCGTTTCGGTCCTCGATGTATCCCACCCGAAAACAAGGGCACACACACACATAAAAAACACCCAGAACACCGCCTTCTGTGTAGTATGGTATATATGACTACTGTTTCAGAGTAATAATCACAGCATGTGCATGGTTCAGAAAACATATTTGCAAGTATGTAGTTACAAAACTGTACATACTGATCTTTGTTAAATTGACATTTACGGGAATTTCCGTTTGTGTTCCTTTTCCATGTTTGCTTTCTGTTCAGTCCATGTTTTGTCCTTGCTTGGCATTTCAACAAACAAAAGAACGAATTGGAGAATTAAACAATCCATCTCGCTTCACTGATCAGTATTGAATGCACATTGTTAAGACAGTGGTACCACCCTGTACTGTCGGCGTTTCGAGATAACATAACAAGTTAGAAATGAATGTATAGAAGGCCACACCAATATAATACTGTCAATGAACCCGAAGTAGACTGAAAACAGCATTGAGAGTTCAAATTAATAAGAATAGATTAGTCACAGATCTGTGAACAGCAATACATCAAAGGTTATAACATCATCAGATTTTTGGTAAAATATAAGCAGGATATTACTTTTTGATATAGCATGTTATATTCATGAAATGCTTGACCTATAAATTGGTCAACATTAAGACCTAGGGTAGCTTGCCAAGCGACCTTTGTACTATTTTGTGATCCATAATCAAAATTATGGTATCTGTCTATTGCTTACAAACATTCCTGACAGGTTACGATATTTTTTATCACCTTCCAACACGGCCCTTATGTGATCTAGGGTTTAAGGTCATGTACTTTGGAACTTGGAAATTCACTTCAGCAGTGAACCAATATAACAAAAACAAAAATCAACTTTTGATATTTAATAAAGATTATTCTTTACACGATTTTTGTGACAAATAAAGTTATGATTCATTTAGGTATATTTCAGGCATGACACTGGCTAACTTGATTCCTAATATTTATTTGTCTTACTGATATGGCAATGTTACATGAATTTGACACTTAGCAGTATATGTATAAGGCTTTCACATTTAGATGTACATTAAATAATTGTATTCATCGTAATGCCATCAGAAAAAAAAAACACTAGGGAGGTCATTGATAGTCTGATTATGGGAAAGAGAAGAAATTTGCTTATTCACCTGAAAGAAATTATAAGAGCTAGTATATGAGCTAGACCTGATATCATGCCAAAACCATGTCAAACCATGTCAAATCATGTTAAACCATTTTAAGAACAGTCATGAACTTGTTTAACAAGCGGTCCTGTTCATCTTCATCTGAGTCATTTGACACGTAAAGCCTTGGCTTATGACAGTCGTCAGAGTTGATGCACTGCAAGCTTCTTTACTTCCCTGTCGAACAGATTGTTCGACCTAATGATCTTCGGAGGTATGTGCATGCAACTGCAATCGGTTATTGTTTTCTCCATGATTAGACTGCAGTGGTTCAGCAACAAAATTTGTGACTGATATCGCCATGATTTGATAAACCCCATTCTGTCACTTCGCCCACTCTTAATTTTTAATAGTCATTTTTCTTTGGCAAAAAGTTAGGAAATTCTCGCCCTTATCGTGATGGACAAATCTATGTACCTGTCTAACACGATCGATTATACTCTTCGGCATCCATTTTGCCATGGTTTGATGTTATATTTATCAGGAAGTTCTGCAAAGGTGGATACGACATGTCTGAATCATCGCCATGATATTTAGGAGACACCTGCTGGCTTCAATCTAGGGACCATTGTCGAGACCATAGTATCACAAGCCTCCCAGGTAAAAATGACTGTTTTAAAAAGGCTACTACGACCTTTTCTGTAGCCTTCTTTAAGTAGAAAATAAAATCGTAAAAAATGATTCCTAATGACCCAACCAGCCTATCAGAGATTTGAATATATTCAGGCATAGATAACAGATTGACGCATGGTTCAACCCACATTCTAAGATAGAGCTCCAAACGACTTGCATAGTAACGAAATATTTCTGATCACAATTTCGAAGACGACAAAACTTTTTCCCTCTTGGTCTCCGGTGTGAGCTTATATGCTGCTAAAATAACTTTCTTTACACATGGAAAAATTTGCTTCTGAAAAGTGCTAAGGATATGAATGTTTTCTGTGCCTTTCCAGTAAGAAATGGCTCTAATAACATAGTCCACTTCGTGGTACTAATTTCCTGACCCGTACAAAGTCTCTCAACGTCGAACTTATAAGATTGTAAAACATCTTCAGCTTAAAGTGAATGAAAACCTTTCAGCTTTCATAATCGACGTACTACTGGAACGGTTGAGCAAATAACCTCCCAATGCAGGGACGACTTCCACTACACAAAAGTCTTTGGTATATATGATGGTGTCTATTGACCGGCTCTTTAATCAAGTGTAAAGGTCTTCTTGGTGTTGACACGGATGTAACTTCGGTACTAATTGAGAAATAAAAACTCTTTAATTAATTTCGTGATAATCCAAGCCTTGGTTTAGCCGACAACAATAACGGGAGAAAGTTGAAGTTAGAAAGCTTAGTCAGATGGTTCTACTTTAAGAATACCGTTCCGTATTGTGCGGTAACTTCCGTAACTACTGTACCTTAACTTCTAATTGTCTAGTCCGTCTCCAACTCTCCATAGATGGAGATCTATGAAAATTGTCCAGAACGCTGACTCTTTCGTCGAATTTCTCCTGCAATTGACACGCACGCAACTTCTGTGTTCGGACGGTGTTATGCCAGTTCGTAGGCTGCACATAGTTTGCCTGGTTTTCAGTATATACTCGTGGTCGTCATGGGTCTTTCGAACTATTTTTTCTACTATTATGCAGTCGTATATCACGTATTGCAATAAATGTATGAAAGAATTTCATGACCATGTCTGTCGGGAGCGTTGGTGAAATTTATCATACGTGGTTGGAGTATGTTAGTGTGACAATAACAGTTCAATGCCAGTTCTTAGCGTGCACATAGTTTGCTCGGCCTTCAGCCCGTCCAATGCGATTTCGCAATCAATGGCTGCGCCTCGTCGTGGTTAGGCTATACTAGGATACGATATTTGAAGTGATGTCATTCAATCCAACTTGAATGAATTGAACTGAAAACTGAGTAGTAGAACTTCACAAGTTACTTAAGAAATAGATTTGTCTTTGATGGCCGGCGCAACTATACGTTTAAAGACATTCCGCTCTCATGCGATGTCTGTTCTTCTAAAATAGTCGACGTACATACGCCACAACCTCAAAGGCTGTGTAACTAAGGTATGGTCAGATGTCAAACTTGTCACCTGATCTGGACCCTCCAGCGTTTTGGCATTAATTCTGTTCACAATGTAAAGATAATAAATGAAACGCTCCATTAAGAAGAAACCTCCTTAAATAAATGTTTTAGATGCTAGGGTTGCAGTGTGCCTTATTTTCTCCAAAATCTGTGATCAAGCCCAGAATGAACATGTAACAGATATAAAGAAGGACAGTTCATCATGCTGTTTGTGCAGTTATCTCTTGCAGTTACCTAAGACATTATAAGGATTAAGCAAACATACATGTGACATATGCGCATGTGTATCTATCCTAAATACACCTCTCTAGGCTGTTATGCGGCTTTTTATGCCTTTCTTTTGTTTGTATGTATGTTCACTGCTTCTTTCAATTAATTTCTTATGTATAATAGTTTCAAGAAGAGTTAGTGTATGTTGTTTCGTAACAACCTCATACTCCACATTGATAGAAATTGTTGTAGTTTCTTTCCCTTTGTTTTTTACCTTACACTGACAACAGATGCATCTTGAGGTTCAGGACGTGGGATACCTAATGCCGCCAACAGGACTTTGCCAAAGAATCACCCTCCTAACAAACTCCAAGTTAACACTGACATCGCCACTGAATCATAATGATAAGAAGGAATATGTACATGACAATGAAAATAAGAATGGAAAAGAGTAAATTCCTTAATTCCAGGAAAACAATCACCTCAGATAGGTTAAATAGGTATGGTTTTACTGTTATCATGGTCCCTAGTATAAAATCACTTTTTGGAAAGCTCTAAAATCAATTTCGAATGAAAGTAGCTCTAAAGGGATTCACAATCATTTCAAACCAGAGGAGTACAATTTAGCTTCATGATCAAATGTGTGTTAACGCAAACATTTAATAGTTTACGTAGTCCAGCGTATACTATTCACAAGTTATTTCTAGTGAGCGTATCCTTTAGTGATCTATTATGTAGCCCACTGTGTGAGTGCTTACTGAATTCTTGGTTCTTTAAACTTGGCCTGATTGAATTGTGATCAAGTGTCATCTCCCTTACAAAACTGTACAACTTCGTTTGATGACGATCATACGAAGTTTAACGAACGAACTAGATCAATAAGTTTTAGTGGACTTTTACTGTGATGTTGGTGAGACCATGTACACCCTGCAAATATTTCCAAATGTAGGAAAATAACTGACTCCAAAAAGGTCCGTCGGTCGGAGCTCGACAAATATATATTTTCGGTTTATATTTCTTCAGGTTCAATTTTAAGGATATCAAGGCTAATTTTCGTAATCAGACAGTTGACTTATTTGTCGCTTTTAAGATTTAGGTAGTCTTAGGATTATCGAGAACAACTGCTGACCCTTTGTTAAATTTTGGACAGTACACCTTTCCTTCGTGATGTTATTACTCAGTCATAAGCCCATACCTAATTATGATAAGACTTATTGGAAGACTACTAGAATCAAAGTTGGAAGGGTGTGGTCCACTGGGAAACGGTTGGTGGGACCTGCTCAAACCCTTCACATAGAGCCTTCATGGTGTGCTTCACTTCGAAAATGTAGTATTTTCCCCCCCTCCTAGTCTCTAACCTTAACAAATATCTTAAATAATACACTGTGACAAATCAGCCATGAACTGTTTGATCGAATTCACGCTCCATATAACTTTACTTGGTAACTTAAGATAACCTATATGCGTCAAGTTTATTGTGTTTCTATTGTCAAGGGGTTACAGATGAAAAGTGTAAAATGTTCTTCTACGCAGACTACAAAAAAAAAAAAAAACTATTGCAAAAGTCTTAAACAAATAAAAAGGAGCAAATAACAATTATAATAACTCAGCCTGAACAAATACCAATGTTTGAATGGAATTCACGCCTCTCTGTACCTTCCCCACTACTGCTAAAAACAGATAAATATGTTTTCTTTCCGTCACTGCTGGAAAACACTCATGCAAACTTTCAAAGAACTAAGAAAGAGCTACCTGGTATGGTGAATATTCAAATACCAACGAGCATTTCACAATTTTACTGGTTCACTTAAACATTGCACTGCATTGTAAACTTACCGGTTGTGTATACATTTTTTTGGTAAAGTTATCTTGGAGCATTCACAACTTCCCAAATTTCAGCCTGTTATTTGTATATTTGGAACAATTTCACCTGCGTAGGAAGATCTTATCTTAAGTAAGTATAGTAATATCTACTAACATCATTGCAAATTTAGGCTAAGAGTGAATTGTTGGGAGAGTGCAATATATTGGTTTTCAATTTTATTTTTTAGACTAAAAAGAAAATCACATACGTTAAAGTAATGTTCACATATATTCACATCAAAGGGAGGGAAAGGTAGAAATAAATGTGGAAGGGAAGTGGAACTTTATGAGATCATTATCAATCTTCTGTTGATATCTATTGTAATATTTATTGGTACAAATGAAATGATAGTAAGTAGGATTTTTGGTCGACGTACAAGAAAAAAATATATATATGATATTATGTTGCAATTAAGATGTTCTGAATGATTAACAAATAACAAATATAATGAATACAACATGGATCTAAATACATGTATTTATGAATCGTGGTGGATCTATGCTTGTGTGTATTGTACGTGCCACACGGAACATCATTTGCACAATATTAGCCTTGGCAGAGTGTCCCAAAAAGTGTTCGTCAAGTGTTTCGTGTATCTTCTTTTTCCTATGTAACTTTTTGCAGGGATGAGAATACGCCTGATTTTATCGATCTTTTTGCTGCTTTATGCAGCGCGGAGGGGAGCCAGCTCTGATTGTAAGTTCTTTATCATTCTTCTTTGCTCGCCATACTTTTGCTGTGTTTTGTAGAACATGTACTCAATTAGATCCCTCAATTCCCTGCAATATCTACGTATATACTCCATTATAAGTTAACTACAAACTGTTTGAACTACGGCATAATCTCTGTTTGCATTTTAGGCTTCGTTAGTAAGCGCTGAATAAGATGAGAATAAGTTCGATGATTTGACTTAAAATTAGTTACAATGTTAATAATTTTGAAAGCTTTCCGATTTTTCAAAAAGAGTTAACACTGATGTAGAAACCTCGTCTTGCATTTTTGCTGAGCAAAGCTTTATGCCGCTAGTTCTTACACACTTGAGAATTCTTGTCAGGTTTAAATCGACAATGGACATTTGTGTTCAGTTTCCAGCACTATGGGTCTCGATTGTCAGGGACAACGAAAGACAATTCTTGCTGAGAGGTTCTATTCATCACTAACTATTGACTTGCAGCAGTGCTCGTAAAATATCAGCTGTCATGACAAAATGTGTATTACACTTAGCAAATCACAACAACCAAGTTGGTGAGAGAATTGGCCAACAATGTTGAACGTTGAACCGATACTTACAGAACCGATACTTACCGATACTTATCCGATACTTACAGAAAGTAATTGGGTTATGCCTAAACGTACGTTGAACAATCAGTGACAATGTCCCTGATCAAAGTCTGACTTTCGTTGAAATCAAATTTCACAAGAAGTAAAAAGAAAACATCTGAAAAATGATAACACAAACGATGACCAACACCAAATTCAGTAAAAGAGATTGATAATGCAAATCTATCAACTGCATATTCAGCGTATTTGCATATTTACCATACTGAAGGAGATTCATTTATGAAGACCATCAATACACACCATAGGACATTAACAGTTCATTTATCTTTTGATGAACACAAAACTGTCACCTTATCTCCAAACATTACGTCTGCTCTTCCAGTTTAGTCAGGAAAACAGAACAGAAGTTAAAATGAATGAAACACGCTAAACGAAATGGACTGTTTAGACTATCAAATTGACAAATGAAGAATAAGAATATATAAGTACTAGGTGATAGATGTAACATGTACAAGATAATCAAACATGTGATGTTGACAGAAATCCAAAGAAGCTCAAATGAGATTGCAAATGAAAAAGAGAAGAAAAAGAGGAAAAAATACTGAATGAAACTTTGCAATGATAAAAGTAAAAATATTAACACAGGAAAAAGGAAAGCAAAACAAAAATGCCACACCAACGCAAAAAGGGAAATGAAAGAGTTTGAAAGAAATATGTAATAGAGGCACAAATATACGTTGCACTTTTATCTAGAAATGTAATGCTGAGGAAAGCCAAAGGATGCTATTTTGAAAATTGAAAAGAGAATGTTCTTTTAAAGACAAAAACTCATCACCCCAGACAGTTTCAATTCTCCCAACCACCTACCTCTAGTCCCTCTCTCAGCCTGTCTTAAATTCCTCCACATGTGTAATCAAAACAATGGATCCCTGTGTACACTGTGTAATAGGAGCTGCTCTGCGTCTTTCAAATTTGCTGTCAATCTAAGAGTACTGTAACTTAGAACCAGTTGAGAATTTTGCTTTCCAGGAGGTAAAAATATAGTTTAGGGTGATGCAATACAGCCTTTAAACAAAACTTTCAATACTAAAAGAAAGACATACTTCAATTGAAAATCATTAATCATTTCTACCATATCCTCAAATCAAGATTTAATTTAAATTTACTGTAGATAGCGTAAAGTCTGTTGTGTTTCTTTTTTATTAGTGATTTTTATGTTATATTAACATTATATGATTGTTGGATTGATGATATGGTTATAAACAATATCATCAGAGTCTTTGAAGAAGTAATGGTAGGAGGCTGTAACGTCTATAGTTTTTTATGCAAGTTGTATCACTAGTTTTAAGGTCCAGATTAATACGAACAGTGCTCCGAGGAGAAGACAAAACACCGTTGTCATGAACAGGGTCGTACTTAGGGTAACATGTTTATTGATATGAAATTCGATTTTCGATTGCCCGTCGATTGTCTTTTTTGTCTCCGATTGAGTGTCAAAGTAGCGAATCGCAAGTTTCCGACAAAACGAATACCCAATAAATATACATATTTTATAAAGGCCTTGAAAATGGAAAATACAGTAAATACGAATAGTGTCAGGTGCACAGGGATCGTGTCAGGCACTTCGAAGGAGAAGAGCCACAAATGAAAGTGTGATAGCTTTTAATTCATAAAGGGATGAGAACAGCTTAGAGCACCGATTTAGTTTTGTATAATATATCTATTTTTAAGGAAATCTAAGTAATCTTTATTCACACCTGCGTGTAAATCCATGTTCAACAAGTTACACAACATCAAATCTTTCTACTGTGATAATCGTCTGAATTCGTCGGAAGTTGAGGACTGAGGTTCAAGAATAATGACTGGTATTAGGGATAATTTTGAATAGGGCAGACGACATTGACCGCCTATGTCAAGTTCCTAACTTTCTATGCCAATGGAATCTGCAACTGGTGAACAAAAGAGGTGATCTTGGCAGAAAATAGGTTACTTCGAAGGAAGGAGTTTCCGTTGAACCTCCCTGGTCAAGAAAACAAAGGGAAAAAGGTACATGTTTTCTCTCTACTTGGGCACGTTAAGGCACAACGTGCCATTGTTGAGAGAAAAAATCTCTCAAGGAGATATGATTATACCCAATTTGGAAGAAGAACATGCAAAAGTGATGTAAAATATATTTCACAACTACCTATCCTCCTCTAAGTAAAGAAAACCAAGTGGATATCGACATTAGCTCACATGCTGCTTACTCATGGCTTTTAACTTTACTTTCCTTTAGTTGAATCGTATAGGTATACTGTGAGGAATTTTGAGGGTCCATTACAGTCATTCATTGCATGTATACATTAAAATGCCATAAAAAAAACATAGGTCATAAATGTAAAAAAGAACTTGGACATAGACTAAATGCTTTAAAGAATTGGTCTTAGTTCAGAATACTGACAATGTCTGGGACAGAACATAAAGTCAGAGATAAGAAAACATTCGCTCATACCGTCCGTCCACCAGAGACAGTTGTAGGAGTATGAAACTCTTACTGATTCATAACACATTGAAACAGGTCTTGGTGTTGGGAAAGACTGAGTGAAACAGAGGGAGACAACGGTTGAATTAACTTACTTCCGTTGGGAATAACAGAAAGATAGAACGTAATATTATTCTAATGAACCTATCAACAAATAGACTATAGTGTGATAAGCAATGGTGGAAAAAACGTTCCATTGGAATAGGACGCTGGTGATGGTGATACATTGAAGATTCTCTAGATATCCAGGTTATCGCGCGTAGAGGTTAAAATAAGATGAACAACGTAAGAATGATGGAACAATTATTTGTTTCTTTTTTTTTGGGGGGGGGGGTAAAGCAATTTTTACGTTTTACTTCATTTCATAGATTTCAGTGCTTCATTCGATCACTTTTGTTGTCCTCGTTAGCATAGACTGACCTCGGTAATAACTCTATATACAAATGTGAGCAACGATGTGCACATGCCTCCCAAAACAAAAACAAAAAAGAGGCCGTTTTAAACCGAAGTAGATTTGGGTCTCTCTCAGATCACACCGAAAGTTGCATGGTGGCTCCATCTTAGAAACCTAGATCTCTTTGTCCTATAGTTGCAGGCATGGGTTTAGCATAAAAAACACATCACTGTATAAAGATTTGCATGAAGTCAGTTTGCTTCACGCAAATCTGTCCAAAGCAGTCAAGCGTTACACAAACTAATATTACACAACAAAAATTATATTTGATTTGATGATTCCTTCTTTGTTTAAACATTGACACGGCTCACGGTTTCTGTTAGTGAGTCATAAGAGGGAAGAATTTTTTAGAAAGTAAACTCATGGATTGACATCATGTACTCCGGTTTTCCCATATTTGAGTCTTGATGGACAATTTGCTATAAAAAAAGTGAATGACCGAACGAAATTGAATAAGAAATGACGAAATAAGCTCATCTTTTCTCTTTGAGATTTAGACTTGAAAATAAAAAGGCAAAGAACCGTTCACTGTTCTGACACTCCAGACTACTAGCGTTCTGTTTAGGAGTCATTGTGAGATACACATTGTGTATATTACTGGGATAGTTGTATTGTAAATCTGTCTGAAAACTCCGAGTTTACTGATAGACGACAAGGTTACGTTTCTCTAAAATGGTACTCATTTTTAAGTTGTTCAGGCACAGCGACAACAGTTTTTGTTTTTCAATTTTGAGTGGAGATTGATGGGGCCAATTCCAGGCGGTTTTTACAATAGGTAGAGTGAACTGTAGGTTTCACAGAACGAGCACAGTGTGCACACATGCTACGTACGTTTTGTCAATGCATGCATGGTCCTGCATCAGTGTCGACGTCTCGGCCGCATTCGTGTGGTAATTGACAACCCATCTGGGGAATCAGCGTCGTTTTGGATGTCCGACTGGAACCATTTCATCGACTTGCCCAAAATAAAGATAAGTTTATTACTAAGCACATTTACTACATATCTGAGGGGTTTTATCTGGCAATTGTCTGCGAAAAGTCGCAGGTTTTTTTATGTTTACCTTCGAGATTGGTGACTTGAGTTCTCAATCTGAGCACAGTAACTTACCATATCAGAGCATAATTGTGTAATTAACAGCAGACTTAGCGTAGGTCTTCTATAGGCATTACTATCCGTCATTACTATTGTTATTGTTCAATGCAAATTTTGAGGTAGCCAAGCCTAACCTCAAAGTTTTCAGAATCCGTAACTTATTGAAACCCATAGCCTGCAATAATTAGAATAGTACCCTCAGTATCGGCACCAAGGGTGGACTGTTGGACTCCCCAGTCAGAGCGTTTGCTTGTTGCCCTTACCTTCATTGTGGTCAGAAGTTCTCATCTTGTCAACTTAGAAGGAGAGGAGTAGCGGAAATAATTGAAATCTTTTGGAATTTTGCGTTTAGTGGTACACTTTTAGCAAATACGTAATATTCTGAGATTAAATTTTTCACCAAGGGATGTGCTAAAACCTCAGAGCTTCTGAGGCTTCATCCATGAACCCACAACAGACTTTGCCCCTGGACATAACAAGGGGTGGTAAGTTTTCATATTTGAAGTCATTTTTTTGAAATCATTTTGTATCTTTGTGTTTAATAATTTATTTTGAATGAACGTATATTTAATCTTTCACCCAGAGAGTCTACTGTTCTCCAAAACTGATAACCACTAGGCTTATACTACAACGTTGTACCCTCTGAAATTAATGGTTATTCTGTTACCACTTGTGAAGTGAAATGTAGCCTTCCAACATATATACTTATGAAATATGAGTGTGCAGCTGAATTACTCCTAACACCCTCTTTACATTGAGTGAAAAGTGAAATTATTCGATGTTGAGATGCTTCATTGGGATTAAGTTGGGCCCCGTTTAAATGTTAAGTAAGTGTAGCCTAAACATTGACTAACGTAAGAATACAAGTTATTTTCCTTCCCAATGTGCTAACGTACTATGCAGTACATCCTAGTACTCCTGGAAAATTCCAGAATCATTCTGTTTACAAGTACATCACAATGTAACATCCCAATGGAAATGCATCTAATTGAAATACTCTTGGCAACATGGGTATTCAGCACACCACGGCCAATCATGCAAATACAATGCCAATCATTTGAACAGAACAGACGTTCATTGTGGAACGGGCCGTAACGGGCGTTCATTGCTAGGAGACACACTAACACAACTGCGTTTTTGTGTAATACTATACTGTGTACGCTTTTATTTTTTCTTCGATTTTCAGTTAATACACGTGAGCACTTTACAGCCATTTTTATTTTGCCGTCTTGCATGAAAATCACATGCTCTACTCATGATCTGGACATTCATTCTGTGGAGTGTCTGAAGACCTGTTCTATTGATTATGCTCAAGGAAGTGTGGTTTGACAAACATTCCTAACTTTACTTGGGGCCACTGAGTCTAAATTAGTGCCTTGTAACGCACTCCTGTTTATCTCATAGTGCAGATGATCTACCCAAATATAGCGTTACAGATGACGTAGTCTTCTGTAACTCTGGTAGACTTGTAGCATGATAGCACAGAGGACTTTGTTATTTCCGGGTAAAAGGGTGGTGGGCGGGTTACACTGTACTAGATTTGTACAACCAAATGACCTGTAGTAAGGTTCAATTCTAATTGCATGTCTGTTTTCAGTTGTAAAGAATTTTTTTTTAGAAAGATACGAGGTTAATTTTTATTCAATTGATCTATAGTAAGGCGAATTTTGAAGTCAGTCTTGGTCACATTGCCCCTCTCATTTGATTGATGCTTAATACATATTGTATTTATTTACAGTACTTTTTTCAGGATGAAAAGGGATGAGAGGTTAATTGTACTAGTAATTGATATGTATTAAGAGGTATGTGGAAATCAGTCTTGGTCACACTGCCTGTCTGTTTTCAGATGATACTGAGTACATAATTTATCTTCTTTGGAGGGATAGGAATAAGAGGTTTACTTTCTATCGATTGATCTGTAGTAAGTCGAATGTGAAGATAGAGCAGGTTTTGTCACACTGGCTGTCTGCTTTCATTTGATGTTTATTTTTTATGTTTTTTTTAAGAAGGATAGGAATAAAAGCTTTATTTACTATCAATTCGTCTTTAGTAAGACGTATGTGAAGATCAGTTTTGGTCACACTGCCTGTCTGTTTTCAGTTGATGATTACTAAGTATTTTCATTGTGTACGTTAATAGGAGTCGTAGAAATAAGTGGTTATGATCAATTAATCTGTCAGAGGGCGTATGTAAAGTTTTGGTCACACTGCATCTCTGTTTCAGTTGATGATTACTAAGTAATTCAATGATCTATTTTGGGAGAAGAGGAATATGAGGTATTTTCTATCAATTGATCTGTAGAAAGGCGTATGTGAAGATAAGGTTTGGTCACACTGCCAGTCTGCTTTCACTTGATGCGTAATAGCTATTTTATATTTATTTTTCGTAAGAGGAATGGGAATACTGAAAGAGGTTTATTGATTATCAATAGACCTGTAGAAAGGCGTATGGGAAGATCAGTTTTGGTCACACTATACGTAGTACCGTCGTAATACGTATTTTAAGTATCTGCTTATTCTTGGAGGGGGGGGGGGTGATAGGAGTAATAGATTTATTTTCTATTACGTTATCTGTGGTAACACGTGCGTACACTAACAACTAACCTTCGAAAGAGTAGTTGGTATGTACGGCAGTTTAACGTACTGTAGGCCTACCCGTCCGGTATCACAATGCAATCAGAGCTTATGCATGGATGATACACGTCCGCTGTGTGGGCTATGGGACAACCCGATGCCATGTGCGGTCACTGCAATAAGCAATGATTTCACGAATTTCAGGTATTTCGCTGCAGCTATAGGTATACCTGGTATTTCTAAACGCAATGACTGCTTCAGCGGGTAGAATCTCGGATGAATGTTAACAAATGTTTATTCCAAGGCAAGATTTTAATTTGATACGCTGCACTTACCAAACACTGAAGAATAAACACTTATTAAAAGACATCTTTTTCCCAAAACTTATTCTCATTTGAAGCAGACATTGGACAAATTGACACTGGTTATACAGACATGTGAATGTACAGTACATTCCTTCACAACAACACTATGGTATGTGCAAGTAGTTTAACAAAGTGAACAGTGATTCAAGAGAATTTCAGGTATACCATTAATTTTTAATAGATATGGCGCATCCGGTGTTTGGATGTCTGCAGTTTGCTCACCAAGACAGCTTCGTGTGTTAAACTGATTAAACTGTACTCCTTTTTTTTTTGCTTTGAATTTCCCCAGAGGGTACTCGGATATCTAATAAAAATATCGGCTGAATGGTTAACGTTAGCATTTCCTTATTTTGTACATGCATACTAAGACCAGCAAGTAAGGTAACACGCTACTGTCAAGTCACAGAATGATACTGTAGTCACGTTCCCGCGTGCTAAGATATATAAAAAAGAAAAAAACAACAACAATTAGTTGAGGCAGAGGTATGTCCTAGGTGCTGCATACTGAAATGGAAATTTCTTAGACTAGTCAGTGAGGCAAAATAGGCAAAATCTCACGATCGTATCATCCTAATTTAGTAACACTTTGCTTTCATTTATGGTAACTAGTTTGTTTGTTTGATCTTCAGCTTCACAGAGATGTTTCTGGGATCAAGCAGAAGACCAGCGCTGTTCGTTTTGGAACTCTCAACGCCGTATATAAGATGACACAAAATGTTCTATGTGTGGAGGGAGCTGCTGCTGCTGCAGTGTGATTAAGAACAAAGCAGCATTTTTTATGAGCGTTTGTGATAAACTATTTTTACTTCATTATTCCACTAACCTGCAATACGTTGAATTGACTCTTAAATTGAGCTGATTTTGTCAGGCCTTAGATCAATCTCAAACATGTTAACACATACGTGTAAGAATAAATTCTTCTGTACTCTTCAGAGTGTTTGCCCTCATTATTCTGTATTTACATTAATTACATTTTCAAGTTTGCTATCGATGTTTCTTAATTACATTCCTCTGAGAACAATGCGTTTGAGTTGCGGCTGACGGTTGCCTACAGTGCTGAATAATGTGCATATATTTCGTGTATTAACATTGTCTACTTTCACCTGTAATTGAGTCAATTTGAAATGTATTTGCATTTTTGGTAATTGTGTTTTCCATGATAATCCGGGTATCCACTCAACATTTGCTGTACTAGACAGATCCAAAGTCACTCTCTGGTTCCTTCGTAAAGGGTTTGTATAGACCCTCAAGTACGGTATTCCACTAAATTCACTTGAGTTGCTGAACACATAATAAACAGTGACCAAAAGTTCAAAACAGAATTTTCGTCTTTTCCTCATTGAAAACAGTAACACAGTAAAAGGTCTGGAGCACATGTCGCTGAAAGGGAGATCGATATTATACATAATTATATTTTTTTAAGCTATGGTGTTCGGGTGAAGTGTTAGCCACAGGTCTGCAAATTACGTGGTGCTTAAATTGACAGACAGGGCAAAAGAACTCATCATTCTTAAGTTCAGGATAATATCAATTGAACCTTTTCTGGGAATGGGGTTACCCAATCTATACGCTTGTTTTTTTTTACTCTGTTTTAATAAATATGTTTTGTTCTGTTGCATTGACAATATTTCTTGGAAGCTACTGAAGGAGGGGGGGGGGGGGGGGGACTGGGGATCTCATTGTCCAGGCGTTCATTTGCAGTTACTAAAACTACTAAGTTGCCTTGCACTATCGTCCTTTTTCTGTAACTGATAAGTCATCCAATCAAAAAATTAACTCTAAAATCATTCACTCTGATTAGCTCATATTTTTTTTAAACTGTAGTGTGTTATTGACCAACATATGATCTTCCCATCTACAGCCTATAAGCCTATAACATCTAGAAATGTTGAATGGAAAGCATTTTTGTTAAACATCTTGTATTGCATGTTATTCTGCAACCTATACATGTTCTTGAAATGCATATATCGATCTGATTTGATCGATTACATACTGTAGAGTTAGTGATGGTTTGAATGAAAGTTAGAATGGTTTCAGTCTGTCCACACTGAATCTTCATTAACTCAAGGCGTATTATTTTTTAATGGTTTTTCTGATCCAATTATGTGAAGTAACCTTTTCAAGGCGTGTTTCCTGCATGACGGTGTTAACCAGAATGCAGAAATGCATTGTGGTTTCGATGATCCGATTAATCTGATGTAATAACATCAGTATGCGTCACATTAAGCTACGTATGCTTTATATTAAATATCAGATCTGCCCAAGCTTCCTTTCTTGAGATCATATCTAGATGTTCACAATTTGACCCTTGTTGACATCGTTTGACAATTTCCTCCATTAAGGCCAACTGGCTCTTGTCCTCAATGAGATAAAACTACATATTGAATATGGTATTTGTCCAAGCTTCCCTTCATGAGATAAGACGTTTACAAGAATTCCATACTGTGACCCCGTTGACTGCAAATGACCTTGGACCCTCACCAAAGACAATGGAATTTTTGTATACTCAATGAGATACACCTACAAACTAGCAATGCAGGCTACACTGTGTAAACAGTGTCAATTTTTCCAAGATCTTTAAATGAGAATAAATTTGGAAAACGCGTCTATTAATGTGTTCAGTTTCATGTGTGTACTCTGCCTTTGAGTATACGTTGCATTAACGTTCATCCCCGATTCTACTCACTGCAATGTTCCTTACCTTCTGTAGCACTTCTTGGTACATACCCGTAGAAGCAGTTACTTGAAATTTTATGAAATCAATGCTTACTGCATTAATTACACATTCCGTCTGGTTGTTGCACAGACATATTCCCTGTACACACAATGTTTATTTTTGTTAACCACACCCAGCTCTCTCGAGTAAGAAAAATGGCTACAGCAACAAAAATGTCGATGTTTAATTGCTTTAACTAAAGTAAAGCTTTAGCTAAAGTAAATTTTACGACGACATCTTCAATAATGATTATTCTTGCATGTCACCATCATGAAATGTCAGGAAAATATCCACTTTATAACTTTAACTCTGTCATCAATTAAGATCTGATACACGGTATTTATTTTCTTGTTACTAAAATAGTGAGGAATCCAGATCCAAGTGAAAATATGCAACCATTGACTTGAACAAATTAAGTGGTCAGTGCCAAACACATGGCTGGTTGAGAATGGAAGATATTAGGACATTTAAAGTAAAACACTTTTGAGTGCCCGGAATTCTTTTACCCATCCCCTGTGGCTATGAGACAATATGATTGAGCTGGGTCTCAAATGCATTGAGTTTCAGTTATGAAATTGTGTTGATTTGTCGTAACACTGTTATATATGGTGAAATATTCTCCACTTGATTTTGAAGTTGAATGCACAAACTTTGAGTGTAAAATATGCTATCCTGTTGCTGATGAAGCAGTATAAGCTTACTAGCAGTATATTAGGCAATATACAGCACATTTTCAAACAGTTTGGATCAAAATTTACTTGAAAATCTTAGTCTAGTCTGTTCCGATACTGTAAGTGTAAGGTACAACAGTTAGAAATACATGTGTTGGCTAGGCTCTATCACAGTATGTAGGTTTATATGTTCTGCTACATAGAAAGTCCCACGTCAATCTGGACGAAAATGTCTGGTAGGAGGAAACCTTCGAATTAAAATTAGCGAAAATAATGGGGATTGCTAAGTTGGGGTCTTTTCCACATGTGATGTCAATGTTTTTGGCAGTTTTGACCCATGAGGAATTTGATACTTTCGGCGTTCGATCCTGCTTTCCTGAACAGTTCAAATTAACTGCAGTGCCATACAAAGTGTGCACAGACTTTGTGCAGTATGTACTACAAATCATCTATGCAACGTTGACACAACAGCCGAAAGCTCGTGCAAGTTTGTCCTCACAGCAGAGGAACAAAATGCGCAGATATAATATGTATAGGTGGATGGGATCAAACTGTAAGTGAAAACCTTATTTAGCTATTTTTTCCCCGCTTTTATGACTGAGGTTTCTTCTTGGTGAGAATTATGACGAGAATGTTACTTCATACTTTTACTAACACGCATGCTTTCCAACTTGTAGAAACGAAATGAAAACATACATGCAATCAACTCCTTTTTTGTTATTCTCATGTACCTTGTATGGTGGCAAGTACCGCCATATTGGACTTGCAACTGTTTCCTAGGTAGGTGTACGGTATTTTGAATATTCTTCGTTCTTTCGCTTTGCTTTGTTTTTATGTCTTACAAACATTCTTACTTATTTTGATGTGCCCTGCAAGGTGCACAGCTTTGGTGTACACAACTTGAAGGAATTGTCTTGAAATTTCCCGTATCCCCCAATCACGGACTATTACAACTACATACTTCTGACTACAGCGTGTATATATTGCAACCAGTGGTGTACATGTGATGCCAATGTAGCACAGACCGTTGGGTGAAGGCAGGAATATGTTTGCAGTTCAGCTACGTACTTTCTGATCTCAATTGGTTCCTTCACACGGCTTTACCTTTTATTCAGTATTATCCATTTTCCGGGTACACCTTGTATGTTTGGTGTACTTGTTAACTGTTAAGTTTGACATCGTAGGTGTAGGTGTCAATTCTATGCCCAGGTATGCCAGGTATACCGACACAGCTTACTTATAATGTTTTCACAGGTTGACTCTTGATGACTTCAAACGACCGTTTACATCCATTAAAAGCGATAGCATTCTCGTACATTCTTGGGTAAAATACAACCACATACTTTATATGACATCTGTCCAAGCTTCTTCTCTTGAGATATCGTGTTTACAAGGTGTAAACAATTTGACCCCTGTTGACCAGAAAAAACCTTTGAACTCCAACAAAAGCAATAGGTTTCTTCGATTTAATGTGGTTCACCTACGTACCAAATATGGGATCTATCTAATCTGCCCTTCTTGAGATGTTTACAAGGTAATCGTCACAAACACACATACACACAAACACACACACTGCCGCATGATTACAAAGGTTACGAATTTTATCGAAACCAAAAAGCGAAGAACAGCATGTGGATTGAGGTGTATTGTCAGAAACAATACAGGGAAGTGAGCTTGGTTTATCATTAACCTACGTTTAATAGTATAATCGTTTCCGTCCTGAGTGCTTCATTTTCATTGATGAAATGTTGCCGCAATGAAGAAAAAAAAACTTGATGACGACTTTGCATTACCCTTTTAACATATGCAGCATTATTTCTAGATAACATCAGCGGAGTAGATTACACGACAGATAAAAAGAAAAGATCGGCGGCACTTTGATCATTCCTTAAAGAGGGGATAAAGATGAGAGTTTGAGGCATTTAACTGAATAGTTAAGGAACAAACAACACTTTTTAGAAGAAAATTTATTTCGTATATTACACATTTTTGTTCAACCAAATCGCATCTAAGGGGCTCCTGGGCCAGTAGGACTCAAGTTCCTACAGACGTTTCTTTGAGATTACTGGAAGAGTGAAAATGGCGGTTGTGGAGCCTTGAAATGCAATTTCTGGTATTGTGACCGGCATGTTAATCGAAATGTTTTGTTGCGCTCATCGCCAACCGATGGTGGAGATCGTTTAGGTAATCTTGGCTGCACTTAATCCCTCACCTGGTAGTTTCTCTGTTCTTCCACTCTTGACTGTACCGCCAGCTTAGCTCCGCTCTCCAACAACAAGAAACCTGGATCGACTATCAATAGGCTGGCCACCATCATAACGGCATCATTTGACACAGGCATCCGAAAACCGTAATTACTAATTACCCCTCATCAAGTATAGTTGTCTCTCTATAACCTTCCCTCAAAGAAAAGAAAATGCTTGTCGTCCTTCCTCTTCCCGCCTCCTTTCCCCAGAAAACTCCCCCCTTTTTTTCTCAAATTACCTCATGGTACGTGGACGTCTTCGTAATAAATTCTAAAGCAAATCACTAAGGACAACCGCTTCTACACTGGTGGAACTCCCTATGCGGGTGACAGTATTAAAATGCTGAGTGAGCAAGTAACCTGTAACCCAAGTAACCATTTGGAAGTAGCCTGTGTGCTGCTCCTCGCGGGCACCGCATCGTACATGTTTGTGTGTGTGCGTCGAGAACGATGTTTAATTTTCCATATCGATCATCATAACATGTAATGATGAAACTGAACTAAGGCGATGGAATTTTGCAACAAGTCTAACGTCACTAAAATGAAGAAATGGTGTGGTTGCAGAAAATGCCCTTTTAATGTGGACGATTCGTTGTGACATCCGAAACAATAAAAATTCATATAATTTAAAGAAAAAAACATAGATTAGCTTACCCTATGGAAGGCATATCAAAAACCAAAAAAAGCAGAGGGAAGCAGTTTTTCCTGTCCTTTTCAAGGCAAAAACAAACACTACTTGCACAAAACCTTCAAAGGAAAAGCACTAAAAATTAGTTAAAGCTGTAGGAGCGAGACGCACTACTCAAAAGCACCCACATCGAGCGAAATTGACGCACATGTACTTGTGGGCATCCGCCTCAACATTAAGCCAGTGAGTTTCCAGAACCCTAAAAATAACACCGCACTTATTCCTTCATGTATGTTCCTTTATGGTAACAGAAACAAAATTGAGAAAATGTACGATACCAACAAAACACTCAGGCGTCTCAATTAAATATAAAGCAAACCCCACCTCTAATAACCAAGCATCGACAAACCCGTGAAAACATTACTACAGCGAAAACAAAATGTCCTACATGTAATTGTCGATTCAAAGAAATTGCCCCCTTGCAGATCAAAGCGATGTGAGCAAAATAATTTACAAGGCAAAAGTTACAACGCAAAGGGAATTCTAAACATAGGCATTTGAGACCCAGCTAAATGGGAAAGACTTTCAAAAAGCAATATATACACTTTACATTCAGTAAGTTGTAACGAACAAACAAAATGAGCTACAGTGAACTTAGCATCTCAACTCAACATTTTGACTTCGACAGAAGGTTATTTAAAAAACAACGTCACATGAAAAATAGTACACTATGTCCAACAGCCCGAAATCTCGCAGATGCCAACTTTGTCTTTGGAAAGAGAAATACTGTATCATAACAAACGATTTTAAATAAGAAATCATACTTCCTCATTTAACTCATATCTACATGTAAAAACTAAAAAGCCTCAATTCTGAATACGGTTGCATAAACATTTTTTTTTGGCTTTCCTCTTGGTATCTTTGAACATGCTATGTTGGTCCCTGAATAACTCTTCTGGTAAAGCAGACTGTACGACTTGAAAATAATATTATATATCATTTTAACTTTTTTGATCCATTATCTGCTGCTTAGTTTGAAAATCATTTTGTCACGTATTTGTACTTTTAAGTCTCCTAGCTGTTTTTTTTTTTCTGATTTTCTGATTAGACTCTATATCGAAGATCGGAGATGGGGGGGGGGGGACATCCATCATGTTCTTTAGTTGATGGTGTCATCGGGATTTAAATTACTGTAAACTTTGTACAGCTAATGCTACTTGTCAATTTACACTCGGATACACCGTCTGTTGTCTACGAGAACACCAGCCTTGCTTTTTGTTTATAGTGAGGCCATTTCCCGTCAGTAATAGTGACTCTTATTTAAAGTATATACAGTCCAATAGGTGAAAGTGAAATAATTATGATTTCTACTGTCTTAAGGAATTGGGATGGAAAGTTTAAAATGTTTTCTGTAAATGCCAGATTTTGAAAGTCGTAAATATAATAAATTATTAATCCACTCCGATCTACTGGAAATACGTTTCCCTGGAGTTAGGAATTAATTATGTAATTATATAATTAGGAAACTTGCTTCAATTTTACTTACCCCTGTACTTTTCTTTCAGTATTTCCGGTTGTAATTTGCAGCATCTTCTTTTGCAGGACTGGGTGACTGATTAGCTGCTTATGTCAATTCAAATTACAAGTATAAAACTTGTTTCGATCTTGTTTCTTTGGTGGAAGTGTTTTTGAGATATACATAGTTTTAAATGCAGCCATCTTATTCATCGGTTCTAAGAGAGACATTTATTGGTATTTACTGGTATTAACAGAAATTGCATCTCCTTTATCTGAGATACTTAATAACGAATTTTGTATGTAATGCATTAAATCTGCCAGGCCACTCTTGCAAACATTTACCTAATCTTTTCTATGTCTATTCCTTTTGTACATGACGCAATTTATATTCTACAGCGCAAGCAACATTTTTGGATGTATTCGTCATTAATAGTCAACATCAGGTGTAATATCCCACAAGGTTTCTAATCATTTTACTACTTTGGCTTTTTCTAATCTGAGTGTTATTAAATCCAATATTCCTACTTTGAGCAATAGGAACATCAATTTCACAAGCCAAGTTTCATTCAACAATTTAGAATAAGACTTGGTTACAGATTTTCAACTCAGCTGTTCTAAATTTAGGTTTCGATAAGTGAAGTAGAACTTTCAATGATCATCATCTATGAATTTTCTTCACTATGTAGCTCTTGTTAAAAAAGGTAATTATGATTCAAATGACTGGATGAAAGCACCTTCACTTAATTTTTGTTGCACAAAAATATTTATACAAGAAATATGTACGTGGTCAAAAAATTAATACTAGAAGCACTTGTCATTCAATTACCTCTCTGTAAAAGTGGAGAGTGTGTGATGACACTCCTGAATGTATTGAGTATCATGGAGTGCTATCCGCCTCCGCATCAACTTACTCTCCGTTATATTGGTTCTAACATTCATTGGTGGTAACGTAAATAATCTGTAAGCGTAAGTTAAATATTATCCGCAGGATTTCGAGTGTGGAAGAGGATGGATGAAACGCCGAGGAGGTGATGGTAGGTAATAAATTTATGTAGTCCATGCTACTTTCTGGTATCGTAATTTGTACCGAAGGTCCTAAACCATTCCTTCAACATTTCAGTTTGATTATATTCTGGACAGTTACTCTTCTTCGGATGTTTAGTTAATGTTTGTTCGTGTTTTGCTATAGGGAATCTACAGAGAATTATCAAACCGTGATCAAATGTAATATCCCCTCAATTATGAACTACTGAGAGTTGATTTCTAGTAATAAATCAAGGGTTATTGAAACCTATTACTTGAAAATTTAGCCTGTTATATGAGCATGCCGACAATCAGTGCATGACGATTATCCAAACTTAACCGAAATGAGATACTTTCAACTTATACTTTATCCTTTAGTGCGTCTTGTAAATATACTGCACTTTGCCTATCGAACTTCAGCTGGCGGCCAATATCCGGGAACGAACTGCCACGACGGTACCACATTATAGCTTTTTATTTTACATAATCTTTTAGTACACATACTCAACCATTCATATACACACACACTTCCAATTCATCATCTAAAACAACTTCATTTTAAACGCACCCAATATGGCATTGTTCTGACCCCTACAGGATACAACCAAAAATGGATACATAACACAAGGACGAGGAGAGAAAGAGAAAGAAGAGGCTTACAACAGTTGTACATTATAGCAAAAAATGTGAATTGTAACGTAGGTGCTCAATTTCTCCACTCAAAAACAGAGCCTTCCGCAAGGCCACAAACTACTGTTTTAATACATCAACGATGAAAGTTATCTAAGAAGAACAATTCTTTATACCGCATAATACTCAAGTCATGAAACATTGTCCATCAACCAAAAATCAAATGAAGCTGGTGGCCTTATTAAGACGACGAAAATAGAACGATAATAAAATCGTTCAGGAAAAATTGTCACAAGAAGGAAACCGAATTTTCCAAATCACTTTGGACGTAGTAACAAAGGAAAACAGAAGAACACAAATATTCAGTACACTGAGATAAACTCGTGCAGTCAAACACAAATCAAGGCGATGTAAATGAAAATTTGTGCATGTAAAGAAAAATAGAGACCTTTAAAATGAACGATAAGAAAATCAATAAGAACTTTGAACTCACATCATTTTGATCTCGCACATTAACAAACGAAACCATACAACCTTGTAAACAAGAAATAACTCATTATCTCTAGTGTGAGTGTCATGTATAAAATGTTATTGCAAGTTGACATCTTGGCATTCTATGGTGCAAAGTCGTGAACATTTAGCAAACTATCGTGTGGACTGTGAAATTCCTGTCAAGCAACGTACTTTCTGGAATTTTTTTTAGCCTGTGTTGATACACCGGGAAGCTTAAACTAGAGCAGCAAACCCGCTGAATCTCAATACGTCTGGTTATTTAATGTACCTTTGTAATAATGTCCGTAATATATATGTTAGAACAGGGAGGTGGAATTTAGAAGGAGATACCTCAGGACGTCCTTCATTTGTGACTTACCAGTTGCCGCCTTTAATCTGTTTTGTTCACCACTTACCAATTCAGTGAAAAAAGGTATCCTATTGTACAATATAAACTGGTGGGAATAAATTTTTAGGAATTTACCAAATGTTAAAATTGTCCGACCTTAGGAGAAGCAAGTGCAATAACATGCTAACTGTGCACTAATCAATAGATTAGTATCTGACAGTTTCTACCCACGGTAGCGCCACTTTCATAGCTGAGCAGTACCGAGACTTCACACTGTATGCATAGACGTAAACATGCAGGTAAAGGTTGGAAAAATGCAGTAATGTGCTAAACAACGTTTATGTGTATACACATATAACAGACCTCTGTAAACGTTAACTGAAATGACAGGAATATTGAAATCGTTGCAAAGAGATGAAACTAGTCAAAATGAATCGATGACTTTCAGAAAAGGAGAGAAAATATCGTAGCTCGGGAAATTTTGTTGATATGGACATGAGAGCGTCATACGTAATGGCAGCACTAAAAACCTAAGTATAACCAACGTTCTTGGTAGTATATAGTACACGAAGAAGCTTTATAAATTCAGTATGTCGCTGACCTACATTAGGCGTTATTCTGAATTAGCACTGACTTTGCGAACCCACAGCTACTACTGTTGGACAAGACTAGTAAACTAAGCTGTTATTTTTTAAAACCTAGCAATTGTCCAACTGCTTCCAGATGTCTTTGAAATTTAGTGCTACTTTGAACGATATTCATGTTACAGTTAGTTGTGGGTTACGCTTTTGGGACTAGTTAATGAGCCTAAGAAGCGTTCATTCGTCCCCCAGTTAGATGTTAGCCAATAACTTAGGATTTAGGTAGGCAGACTTAACTTAGACTAAGAACCAGCTACAGTTACATATGTTTTAACTTACTTTGCCATTCGTACATTATTTTCTGATTTATTCTGGTGAGGCAGTAGCCTAGGTCTTATGAATAGCGAGTAAGATTGATCTCATTCCTGTGCATGACCAGCATCAGCCATTAGCCCATCCTGCGTGAGATGTTTGTTTTATTCAACAGCACCTTTTCATCGTTTCTGTTTACACTATTTTATGTTTTTATTACCGAGGCCTATATGCATTTTTCATCAGGCCGATGTACATACCTGCGCATGTGTTTCACCACACTGTTTGAAACTAATTTTAGTCTAACCTACTCTGAATGATTATAGTTTCTTAGCATTAGCAGAGAGCCTTAAGTATATCCAACTGTAATGTTTTTGCATAATAATGAGGATTACTGACTGAGGAATAACAGGCAACATTTTAAGCGATCACAGTGCAGAATCTCAAGAGCGGATGACTTCAGATTGTAGAAATACACATATACACAAATACACATATTAATGCGTGTAGGTTCTTACCTATATACATTTGGGTCAGATCGTCTCTTTTAAAAAGCACCCAGCTTGAGCAATGCGGTTGGTTTATTTCCCAGAAGACAAAATTTAGTCTGAATTAATGCATTTCAGTAATATTTCATACAATTTACTACTGTAAAATTTGAAGTATCCCACATCAGTAACTGACCAGTGAAATGAAATTTGCTGTGTACATCTGTGTTTCAGTTGTCATGGCACTACCATTATTCAAAAGTATGATGATATTTTCTACTTGTCGTGAAGAAATGTTTTGGCAAATTGTATGCTTTCGAAGCAACCTTCAATTTTCTTTGTTCTTTGTGAAGTTACTACCAATGGTTTTCAATTTAAATTTAAATTATCTACATATTTGTATATGACCTGTATGTAAAATAATGAAAATGGAGGTGCCAACTGATGCCTAAGTTGTTCCAATAGGATACTTCTTAAATTCTTCTTGTGATTTAATTTTTTATCATCCTTACAGCTAACGAACAGCACAGTGTGAGTTGATGAGCTCAGTGCATAAATCCCGTTTCCGTAAATGTAGACATTGCCAAATCCTTTTACATCCTAATCAATATAAACAAGGTTGGGAACGGTTGAAAAATCGCGTGGTTGATAATATCCCGATTGAGCATAACTGAGAATAAACACCGGTAGATCATGAAACCCGGTTGAGTCTGATTGAAAGCAATAAATAAAACAGTTGACAAAACCTAGATAAGGACAGGGCAAAACACGCGTTAACCCCCGCTAAACGTAACTGAACACAGCTCAAGTAGCATCTATAAATTGGAAATACACTGTAGCTACAAGAAGCATGGCCACGCTGTGTTTACTGTCATGGTAATTGCTCTGGTCAGATTTGAGGTCTTTGTCTTTCTTTCACCCTACTTTACGACCGAAATTATGTTCCATATAATTTTGTTATTAACAGAATAAATTTGCAACAGATACAACTCGCAGATTTTGGAAATGTTTCAATATACAAAATATACACTATAATTGGCTATCCAAACTAAATGACTCATGTAAAAATTTAACACACCATAAGACCAGTTGATCTGGTAACACACCAACATTAATCTTTTCTTTGACTTAGATACTAAATTAGTGACCTTTAAGGACCCCTCTTGCACTTAGATTAGGCTCTTTATATTTAAAAGCTTTCTCTTTCTATCAGGCATTTGTTAATGGAATGTTTCATCATGGCATTTACAAGTTTTCTTATGTCGTCCATTCCATTCACACTTTAAGGAAGAAATGCAACTTTAGAGAGGACATCCTAAAACCCCCAAAAGAAACACAACCCCACTGCGATAGCGTTTATCTTCTAATCCTAATGTTTATATCATCTGTAGTTTCGTCACCTTTGATTAACATCCAACAAAAGCAAGTTAGGTGATGACATTTGAAAACACTTTTTTCGAGAGTAAATCTGAGAGTAAATTTTCGATAAAGAAATGATCTGATGAAGAATTAAAACTCTGTGGCAGACATATTTCGTCACTGCAGTGGTAGAGTTCAAAGAATAGACTAGAATAACGTACAATTGACCATCTAAAAAGAATAATTTTCCTTGTCGATTGTGGCACATTAAGGTAAACTTTATGCATATGTTTATCTCTGACTGTTTGAGACGCTGTATTTACTGGTTTACATTTTCACATGTTCGGTTGCCCTTCCAAAACAATCTCAGACAACGACCCCGGCTCATCAACAAATGTAATGGGAGAGTTTTGCCATAACCTGCTCATGAAACTAGTGTCCCACATCACCAGTCAAACCAACGGACGAGGTGAGAGGAACATTCAAACCATTAAGGACTTTTTACAAGAGACTGTTAGTGATGACAAAGATGGTACACTTAAAGACATTCTTTTATCGTTAAGGGATACACCCACACTTCGGAAACCCCATCTCCATGTACCTTCGTCTTTGAGAGAAAGGTTAAAGCCTACTTACTTTCTGCGCGACTGCAGGAGAAGAAAGCATTGAGGTAACTAGACTAAGCCATACTGCTAATGCTATCTACAAGCAGAAGTCACCCCATTAAGCCTGAGTCAGAATGCTTAAAAAAACCTGACTCAACCTGAAATCAGACGGAAGTCTTAAGCACAAAGACAGATAGGAGATATACCTACGAGCTTCAGATGGTCCATGACATAAGCATGACCGCATTAATGTAAGACCCTCATTCGAACCACCCTATAAGGATCCTAGGGCTAGGGAACTCTCCAAACCCCGTTAGAACCCGAAACCCCACTAGAAAGCCCAGACGGAAAACCCACGTCATCTCAAACCACCGGTAACCCTATCAATTATGTCCATCCATTGAGAGAACGCACACTGTTAAGAGAACCTCTACTTTGATACCAAGATTAAATTGTGCCATGATTTTGTTTTCATGATATCACTACTTTTCTCACAAATTTTGGTTTTCGTATTTTTATGACTTATTTGTGAAAACTCATAAGAAAAAAGAAGAAAAAATGTAGTGCTGTATTTAAACACATTTTTGAGGTGTGTTTTGCTTGTTTGCTTGTTTTGCATGTTGTAAATCATTTCAAGCTTTCATTTTTGTGTCGAGGATTTTCTAAAGGAGGGAATGTTATGTTATGATAATGTTATGATTTGACAGATTTGCACAATCGAAAAATGGAAACCTACAGCACTCATAGAGCAGCCATCTTGTATTCAGTTCATGATCATCGTTGGTAATAATCTTGGTAAGATACAGTCGCTGTTATTTTGTTCAATTGACCTTGAAAGATAACACAAGTTTTCTGCATTGTGCAGTCTGGTTAACATGCCAAGGTTAATTTCATTGCAAGGTGTTTTTTTTTTTTGTTTCTCCTTTGTGTTTTTGTGCTTACTGTTCTGACTTATCTTATGTTCCAACCACGTTGAAAAGCAGTGAACCTTGGCTCATTCTTTGCTGGTAATTGTGTTGTTTCCCGTTGATTGCGCACCATTTGTGAGGGAATGTTTTGTTTGGCTAGTTTTGATAATTTACGTGGGTGTATGATGTAAATGTTGTTGAAGACATTTCTGATTGCTTGGCATTTGTGAGTGAGAGAATGGCGTTTGTCCTTAACATTTTTACTGATACAATTGGCAAAACATTACTGTTAAGTGTTTATAATATTGCACTGGCAACTGCATTATTTTCAACTACCACAGACATCAGAATGATTATAGCAGTAGGCCAACATATATGGTGTGACACCGAAATTACCTTTATGACCTGTGTAGGCAGGTAGCATCTCTAAATATAACCTTTGATCGGAACAAACTACAACTTCTAAATAAAAAAAAAACAAAGGCACAAATCTTCATTGATGAAGAAGATGTAATGCTAGGCTGTTCTGGCATGGTGTATTTTATATTGGTATTTCTCACACGTAACATTTACCTAGACCATATCAAGTTTCAGTAAGGTTTTGTTTTGGGCTTTTTGAAGAAACGAACTCAGCAGGTTTGCACAATAACTGATATAATTTGTACATGTTATCAGAAGTATTCTTATGGCACATATTTTTTTTTCAAGGTATGCTGTAAATAACAAGACATGGACAGACGTACACACAAAATTCCATTTTCACTTCAGTTATTTGTTTCTTTGCAATTTACATATAAAGGAATGTATTACATTGGCAAATTTACATCTTCAAGAAAATTTAAAAAAGGATAAACAAAGAATAAACAACCCCTAACACTTTACAGAGAGGATGGCAATGATTACCTCTTAATCCACTCTATGCACACCACATCCCTCCCCCCACACTGCCGTACATAGAACAATGTGAAATGCCATCCTCTCTGTAAAGTGTTAGGGGTTGTTTATTCTTTGTTTATCCTTTTTTAAATTTTCTTGAAGATGTAAATTTGCCAATGTAATACATTCCTTTATATGTAAATTGCAAAGAAACAAATAACTGAAGTGAAAATGGAATTTTGTGTGTACGTCTGTCCATGTCTTGTTATTTACAGCATACCTTGAAAAAAAAATATGTGCCATAAGAATACTTCTGATAACATGTACAAATTATATCAGTTATTGTGCAAACCTGCTGAGTTCGTTTCTTCAAAAAGCCCAAAACAAAACCTTACTGAAACTTGATATGGTCTAGGTAAATGTTACGTGTGAGAAATACCAATATAAAATACACCATGCCAGAACAGCCTAGCATTACATCTTCTTCATCAATGAAGATTTGTGCCTTTGTTTTTTTTTTATTTAGAAGTTGTAGTTTGTTCCGATCAAAGGTTATATTTAGAGATGCTACCTGCCTACACAGGTCATAAAGGTAATTTCGGTGTCACACCATATATGTTGGCCTACTGCTATAATCATTCTGATGTCTGTGGTAGTTGAAAATAATGCAGTTGCCAGTGCAATATTATAAACACTTAACAGTAATGTTTTGCCAATTGTATCAGTAAAAATGTTAAGGACAAACGCCATTCTCTCACTCACAAATGCCAAGCAATCAGAAATGTCTTCAACAACATTTACATCATACACCCACGTAAATTATCAAAACTAGCCAAACAAAACATTCCCTCACAAATGGTGCGCAATCAACGGGAAACAACACAATTACCAGCAAAGAATGAGCCAAGGTTCACTGCTTTTCAACGTGGTTGGAACATAAGATAAGTCAGAACAGTAAGCACAAAAACACAAAGGAGAAACAAAAAAAAAAAACACCTTGCAATGAAATTAACCTTGGCATGTTAACCAGACTGCACAATGCAGAAAACTTGTGTTATCTTTCAAGGTCAATTGAACAAAATAACAGCGACTGTATCTTACCAAGATTATTACCAACGATGATCATGAACTGAATACAAGATGGCTGCTCTATGAGTGCTGTAGGTTTCCATTTTTCGATTGTGCAAATCTGTCAAATCATAACATTATCATAACATAACATTCCCTCCTTTAGAAAATCCTCGACACAAAAATGAAAGCTTGAAATGATTTACAACATGCAAAACAAGCAAACAAGCAAAACACACCTCAAAAATGTGTTTAAATACAGCACTACATTTTTTCTTCTTTTTTCTTATGAGTTTTCACAAATAAGTCATAAAAATACGAAAACCAAAATTTGTGAGAAAAGTAGTGATATCATGAAAACAAAATCATGGCACAATTTAATCTTGGTATCAAAGTAGAGGTTCTCTTAACAGTGTGCGTTCTCTCAATGGATGGACATAATTGATAGGGTTACCGGTGGTTTGAGATGACGTGGGTTTTCCGTCTGGGCTTTCTAGTGGGGTTTCGGGTTCTAACGGGGTTTGGAGAGTTCCCTAGCCCTAGGATCCTTATAGGGTGGTTCGAATGAGGGTCTTACATTAATGCGGTCATGCTTATGTCATGGACCATCTGAAGCTCGTAGGTATATCTCCTATCTGTCTTTGTGCTTAAGACTTCCGTCTGATTTCAGGTTGAGTCAGGTTTTTTTAAGCATTCTGACTCAGGCTTAATGGGGTGACTTCTGCTTGTAGATAGCATTAGCAGTATGGCTTAGTCTAGTTACCTCAATGCTTTCTTCTCCTGCAGTCGCGCAGAAAGTAAGTAGGCTTTAACCTTTCTCTCAAAGACGAAGGTACATGGAGATGGGGTTTCCGAAGTGTGGGTGTATCCCTTAACGATAAAAGAATGTCTTTAAGTGTACCATCTTTGTCATCACTAACAGTCTCTTGTAAAAAGTCCTTAATGGTTTGAATGTTCCTCTCACCTCGTCCGTTGGTTTGACTGGTGATGTGGGACACTAGTTTCATGAGCAGGTTATGGCAAAACTCTCCCATTACATTTGTTGATGAGCCGGGGTCGTTGTCTGAGATTGTTTTGGAAGGGCAACCGAACATGTGAAAATGTATTCGGGAACCAAATTGGTCATAACTGAAAATCTCACCCGAAGAAACCAAGCACTCTCACATAAAGCACGCAACCAATCGGGGGTGAAGACTGGTCTCATAATGGGAATATCATAGCGCTTATTTCAAGAAACGGAACTAATTTCAGCAAAAGAATCAGTGGTGGACTCAGTTTTAAATATTTCCTATTTTGACTTTTGTTGTAGCCGAATTCATCACGTATATTCTGCCTTGGTATGTCAGTCTTTTCTTCCTTTTTGTTATCCTTTTTTTCAATTTTGCATACAACTTCACTTATTTCCCTTTTCTTCTTTGTGCATAGATTATTCTTTGCTGTAATGAATGAGAAATTATTATAAATGAAGTACTTGAGTGTGTTAGATTTAATATTTGGAACGATTGTTTGCACATTTATCGTTTTGGTAATAATAATGGATCTGCGACTCCTGCTATGATTCTGGCCTTCATTTTAATAATTGCGATGACTTTACTGATTTCTTGGAGGACGCAAGTCACTCGTATATGAATCACAATCCTAGCCACTTATATAATTACAATGCAGATAATGAAACATGTCGCTATTATGATATTGCTACATTCAACTGGCTGCATTACGATTTCTTTTCGCTTTTCATGCCAACAGTAGTTGTCTCAACAGAAGCCCCAATTCAATTGCTGACTTTCATAAAAAGAGACAAACACCACCCCTTTTCTTATCCCTGTTACCTTCTACAAGAGTGTAGTGTTCAAACTGGATTAAGAGGGGTATTTAATGACTAAACTGCTTTTCACTAAAGCCGATAATAGAGATATTATGGTTCAAGAATTAATGGTTGAAACAAAACGGCTGATTTGCAGTATCTATTGACTGACCTAAGTCATAAAGCAAAGTAGATTGCAAATTGCACCCACAGTAAATTTTGACGGGACATAAAGAACCGGACAGTGATGCGCAGTTGTTCGAGTCCAAGAAAACTACTATTTGTTGGTATCGGACTGCTTCGGACTAAGTCTCATATCCTACCAAGTATAAGACCCTATGCATTTAAACTGACACAGCCTCAACTACGTCCAGATTCGTCCATTTTTGTTCTTCAGATTTAAAATGTTGGATGATTTAATTACTCTCTTGGTGACCATTTGTACGTAAGCAATAGTAACAAACCGCTGGTCTATACATCACATGGCGATGCCTGCATAAGTTAGACGAAACAAAAGTAATTGCTACACAGACGAAGACGGATTAAATGTGTGAATCCACATTAAACGATACTGGTGGGAACTCTGAAAGTTCAAAGGGATTTTCCTCCTCTTCTTACCTCCATGTTGAGATGGTGAAAGTAAGCTTTGAAAAGCGAGGTTTACGACATGATCACATGGTAATTTGTTCTTTTTGTCTTTCTTGATATTTGGAAGAACTTATACCAGATTAGGAAATGAACACAATAATGTATTTGTCGTTTGCTACAGGACTAAAACTTTATTTTGACTTTTCATACTGCTACAGCATTACAAATTGTCATGGAAATAACCTTTTTGGCCTTTCCGCGCTCGTTGACGCGTATGACAATTCAACTTTTGCGTTGTATATCAAACCATAAAAATGAATCAACGTCTCCCCATTTCGGGAAGCTTAAGGTAACTTCTCAACTATTTGTCAAAAAATGAGATCTTTGCCTCTGTAGCTCATTTGCATGAGCTAACTTCTAACGAAATGGACCATAGCTACCACCTTAAGGTATTCATTTCAATTAAACATTCGTTTTGAGTTGTATACAATTTTTTCTTTAAGTGTTGGAAGTACAAGCCTGCACATCGAAGCATTGCTCTGAGCGAGCGTCTTAAGGAATAGCCGACTTAAAGTATGTTTGGTAGGTGAATTATAGTGAGCTAGAAACTTCGAATAAAGAAAGGAATACCTTTGATCTAATTGCACAGCATTTCTTAACTCAATTTGGGGTCTTAAAGTATTAGCATTAACTGAAGTTTTCTCTTATTAACTCTTCCCATCTAAATAACAGCTCTCTGTTCATAATTTCAAGACTCACCTGCAAGAAAAGGTTACCAATTCTATTTTCATTATCCCTGCAACTTTTGATGACGTTCTTGTGATTATGCTTTCTCTTCAGTTATTGGTTGCTGTTTTTTATAGTATTTCCCCAGATATTGTCAGACATGTTGCCCCTTCTCTGTGTAATCCTTTGACATATGTTTGTAACATTTCTATTTAACATGGTGTTGGGCCTGTATTTAAATCTGACGAACCTAAGCATGTGAATACTTATAGACCTCAATCTCAATCCTTCTTTTTTTTTTAGGAGATTCTTAAAAGATACTAAAGGTCTCAAGGCTATATACTTTTCTCATTAAGCACAATTTGCTTGATGTGTACCAATTTGGTTTTCTTCCTGGTCGCGCAACTACTCATGCTGTCGTTCATTTTACTTGTAAGTTATGGATTCTTTCGGAAGAAATCACGTTGCGTGTGGTATTTTTCTTGATCTGTCGAAAGCATTCGACACACATGATCACTTTATATTACTGGATGCCGCCTTGCAGTGGCTTAAAATTGCCCGGGAGGGGGGGGGGGTCGCCAACAGTATGTTGCAATCAATAATGTAAACTCCTTATTTAAGTTTATTTCGTGTGATGTGTCTCAAGTTTCGATTTTGGGTCCGTTATTTTTTGTAACCTATGTCAATGATCTCAACAGAGAAAGTAACAAATTCCACGTCATTCCCTACGCAGATGACACCAACCGGGTTCTTTAAAGTCCTGATATAAACGTTATGCAAAACACAATTCAAAATGAATTTATCAATATTCATAATTGATTCTGTGCAAACAAGTTATCACTCAATGCTAAGAAAACTCCATCTATCATATTCATTTCATCTCCCAAGAAGCGTAACGGTTCTCCGTCAGACTTTTTGAGTGGGTGAGCCTAGACAGAAAGGCAATGCTTTTTTGGTACTAAAAGGTGTATAGCGTCATCATTTAGAGTTACGTCTGCTGATTTTCCCTCTTTTCTCCGGAATGTATTTTTTTTCTTTTCGTGAACTTCATACATTATATTTACTTTGGTTGAAGCTGTAGAGGAGAGGGAATATGGGTGAAAGATACATTAGTACACATTGGATTAGAACTCATGATAACAACACTTAAGTAACTGGGTAAACCTGGAGTGACCATTTCAATTAGACTACAGCCCTACGTGTGGACACCCCTATTTTTCGACACTCCTATGTTTCGAAACTCATATGTTGCATAAATGTAAGCTCATACAATTGAGATTGCCATACCACTGGCTTTGGGCCCAAACACTGCTCATGTGAGATTTGGCTGCACTGCTCCTTGTCTATGGGAGCTAGAGGGTCTTCATAAGACGCTGATATCGGAATATACGTATATCGGAACAAAGGGGTGTCCGAACATATGACAGTCACCATCAATTATATATGCAATTATGTCTCTAAAAATTGAGGTATTCTTAACAATTTCCTTCATATATTCCCCCAGATCAGTATGATTAGTTTTTTTTTTTCAATATCCTTATTCTCCTTTTCTTTACCTCCTGTAACGTTGTCATGGGTAGTACGTATCCTACTTGAATTTACAGAAACGAGCAATTCGCTGTATTTATAATTAAGATTACATTTATCATACTGCTCCAGGCTCTGTTAAACATAATGTATGATCACGGTAATTATACCCATCCTTTCCCAAGTCAAATACAAATTACCAATTTACAAATTACCAATTATCAATTCCGCTTAAACCTTCCCAACTTTGCGTCCGACTCGTTGATGTAAAACTTTGGAACTCCCTTTCTAATGCCATCGTGATATGTAAAAACAGTTCAAATTTAATCTTATTTCAAACTATCATTAACTTGTCTGCTTTTTTTCTTGAATAAATTTCTTCGATTACTATTTGATTGTCATAACCTTCAATTTATTTTCTTATTACTTTGTATTTAGGGGTGGCAACGTACGTAAGGTTTCCACCCTGCCTTGCCGACACTGCCCAATCTCATTTTATCTGTTCACCTATCTATTTATTCAATTTATATTCATGTTCAACGAAATTGAAATAAAGTTCAAGTTTAAGCTCAAATGTGGTAAGTTTTTCATATACTTACGATCTGCCATTGTTCTTATTTGCTAAATTAATTTGAAAGGTATTTCAAAGGTGTTTCAATAGAATTTCATAAAATGTACATACTTACAACATTCATTTTTATTGATGTCGCTCAAAAAGTTGATTCTATCTTATCAAATTTACCCAATCTTTTTGACATTGACACTGGATTGACGCTGGATTGTATTTTTTTACCGTTAAGACTGTTGACAAAAATAGTAGCGCAACTACAAATAGCATAACCGGTATTCTTGGAGACAACAATTAAAGCTTTGATGTCCATCCCTCACTTGATGTCCGAATTGGATCACACTGTTTGATGATCAAAGCAATCCCTGTTAAGGTACATTCTTTTGCGTGTAATTTGTGTCACTCAAATGCTGATCCTTGTATGGTGATAATGTGAAAGTGCAGTGGATATCAAACATTTTATTTGATAAATATGATGAATATCAGGATCCGCAAATTGTAAATACCTTTTAACTTGTTCTCATTTCGAGGTCCCACTGCTACGATAAGGCTCTCAAGATCATCGCAGACAGTTAGAGAGGGCGAGCCTATGTCGTTGACGTTTGATTTCGGGTTCACTTGTACGGTCTCAGTTGGCAATGAGTACACGATTGGTAAGTCATTTTTTATCAGCTGGTTTGAAGAGTATTCCAACCATAATCCAAATCACAAAGGTTTGGAGATTATCTACGAATAATCTCAGACTTTAGATGACCTGGACTAAATTTCCAAGTAGATATTTACACAAGCCACCCCCATACTACACCAAAGCATAACATACCACGCCGCACCACATCTTCTGATACCCAAACTGTTCATATCATAATACACATACATAAAGAAGAAAGGTGATAGTTGCAACAATGCTGAATGTTGTAATACTATTGCTGTATCTTTCACTATTTGTATATCGTTGCTTTACACTTTATTAGGAATAAACTGATAGGATCTGACTCTTGCCTATGAAGCCATACAATTCAATCATATTGCATCTGATTTCTCTTCTGTGGAATACAGGACTAACTTACTCGAATGGAGAAAGTATCGACAACGATTACGTTCCCGTACACTCATTTGTCATTCCTACTGGTGTACTAGTAGGCTTTGAAATGATTGAAATAGTCGACGACTGTTACCCCGAAGACATGGAATCCTTCACTGTTAGTTTGGCTAGTATCACATCGTCCGGTCAACAGAGCCAGACTGTTGTTTTAAACAATGATCCGGGGAGATTACAAACAAAAGTCATCATCCAGGATGATGATACAAGTAAGTTCTTCTTTTTCTTTTAAAAAGACTCACATGGTTATGATATGTTAACTTATGTGGACAGAAACAACGAAACAATAGAAAAAATGCTGCAAATTTCAAGATGCATTGCAAAAATCTATGATACTTTCAAACAAGGAAAAGCATTAACTAGATTTTTTTACTTGAATGGGGGGGGGGGGGGCGGGATGGCAATGGATGTCGTCCCCGAGTCGCCAAGAGCAAATGTCTGATGAAAAATACCTCTCGAGGACCTTCCTAGGCTCGGCTAGGAAGTTCCAAGACGTGGTGTTGTCAGTATGGAAAAACAAAAAAGTCTTCTAATATTATTGGAAATTCTTTGTAATGTATTTGTATGTTTTGTAATTGCTAGTTGGTTACATTTCTCGAAAAGATCAATTCGCTAGTCCACCTTACTTTGTTGAAACTTTAGCTCATATACATTTCAACAATGAATAGCATTATTGAGACTTCAAGACTTCATGGGATGTGGTGAGGACATTCCTTGAGAGCTCATACAACGATTGGTCATGTTTTTTGGTGCAATTATTCGCAACTCCAACGCAAGAGTTGACAAAACAAAAATACCACGGACAGATATGATTTGATTTTGAGGGGAAAAAAATGCGATTTTTTTTTTCATGTGCTCTAGTTTGGAAAGTATACATAAAGTTGACGTAGCCCTAGTTAGAAAGATGTGTTAGAATACCATGTAACAAATTGCAACTGGTACTTCAGATTCTCAGACTGTCGTCGCTCCGTTCATGCTTCCTCGCAACTCCTCGTCACTACGGTCTTCAGATTTTTGTTTCCAAGAGAGTAGAAAATACGTTTTGAAAAACTTTTTCCCTTCATTTTCGTAATGAAGAAATGGGTGTTCCATTCATTACAGGCACTTGAAGAAATTGCTGTGTTATTTCTTTCAATAATAAGAGATGATACCTTCCCTAGCATAAGATTATGCTAGGGATGTTCTTAATGATATGTTAGTATGAATAGTCGTATGCCTCTAAATGAATTAGAAAAAAAGTTTTAAAGAATTGAAGTTCTAAAGAAATTTATTGTAGGAAATTTGAGGTCTGTTTTCTAATAGTAAAACTCTATGACATGATAATAGCTTAAAATCATTTACAATGAATCGCCCGACCAGCTCAATACCCCGTTGTCTAAGATGCCTCCTATGTCAGGCTATTAAAAAATACCCACAGATGTAACTGCCCATTGTCCAGCACAAACAACGATTTCTTTGCTTACAGTTGAGCACCACACGTAATATCCAGAGGTTATGATGTTAGCCTTTCAGTGACATCAAGTGACTATTCAGCCTTATGAGTATATTAGATCTAATTATCTGTAAAATGACTTGAAATCACAGGTTCATATGATTCTTTTAAAACGATGGTTACTTGATAAGTATCTGCATAATATATCATTATTCAACGTCTTTAAAGAAAAAATGTTTGAGTAACTAAGTTTCATGAAGAAGTTGTTCAAAAGTCTGAGAGACATAGTTAACAGCAGTACTGAGAAAGATCGCCTTACCAGGAGCCCTAAAAAAATTATATAAACATTCTGAACTTTACTAACATTGTTTTCGTACTGCTTTGCAAGTGCAACGCTTTACCACAGGAAGATGAACTTCAACAGCCGATACTGGAGTGATCAATATAGCGCTTAATTCAAGATTTAGTTTACAAAACATACTATATCCTTACAACCCAGTCCTCCCAAGTCAATCGACTTATCATAGTATGTCTACTTACTTCATCGGGGCTTGTCACAGAATGATTTTATCATTTTCAGTATTGACGAATCCTGACGATCCGAAGCTGTGCATTATCACACAGAAACGTTACAAAATGAACCCATTATTGAACTACAAAACTAATGACGTATTTTTTACCAATCAGGCTGTGATGATGTACTTCCTCGTATTGTATGTAGATATGTTTCCAACTGTAGCTGGCTATTTTTGTATTTCATTTCGTCCATGGAAATTTGATTCAATAGTTACTCGGTTTGTTGGGCTGTATACAGCGGTCCCAGTCGTTAATTTGATAGACAAGCCAATAGCCAAACCGAGGTAATTGTTCAGAGGGCTTACGTCAGGAGACAAATGAGATGATCCACCTCCAGCGGATGGAGCCCTTAAATGCATTAAATGACCACATTACGTTCCAAAGGTATCGTGATAGGTAATTTGTTCACTTTCAGTACTTCACTCTCCGATTACGTCTCTCAAAGATCAAATCAACTCGAAATGATATAAATAAAACTACGTCCAATGTCCTCTCGTATATTTGCAGTTGTTACATCCCTCAGCCCTGGCGTCATCAATTACAATGAGGGTTCGGCAGCAGGAACAGTTACCGTGACCCTGGAATTTACTGGTTGTGCCGAAAATAACGGTGACTTTTCTCAGAGTGAGTGAAAAAAGATTTTATATTTACAACCAATGCAAAAAATTCACTTATCTTGAAGATCAAACCATGAACAAAAGAGTCCTCGATTGCTGGTGAACACCAACTTGAGGTACAATACTTCTCAATTTAAAAACATGAAAGAAACGCACACCCTGCAAACTTGAGTTCATCCATCTATCTATCCATCCATCCATCCATCCATCCATCATGAACTACAAAATCTAAGGTACATCCAAATGGGACAAGCACAACTGAGTCACCACTCTATGAGTTTTCTACCGGTTAGTTACTATTAACTGGCACTATCAACGCAAGTTATTATTGAATGGCATTACTATTGCTAAGTTACAACCACGTGATATATTAACATACATACATTAGACGAGATTAAAACAGAATCTTCCATCAGGTATTTTTAATCAGTAAATCCACTCAGAACTCTTCCCTACTTCATTGCAATAACGAAAGATATTTTCATATCACAGCTATCGACTTCGTAGACAATACGGCAATCGGAGGAGCTGACTTCACGTTGGCCTCGACTGTAATTGGTTTTCCAGCAGATCTTACCCATTCTATCTTGATTCCTGTCCCAATCACGGATGATGACATTGTAGAACGAGACGAGGTATTTAGTGTTACACTGCTTGGTGTTATGGGACCAGATGGTCTGACGAGGACGGACGCGATACAAACTAGTAGTGATTCAGTCGTCAGTGAGGTTACGATTGAAGACGACGACGTAGGTAGGAACGTAAAATATCTCCTTTTCACTTTCAGAGTACTTAATACTTTTGTGTTAAAGTTTAATGAGAGACTACATTTTGTAGTGACTATCAAAGTCATCGGCTGCATGTTAGAGTTTGCTAATTTTCAGTTAAAATGATGAAAGCCGGGAATGTCGAAAAGTGAATCAATCCCTAGCTGAACAATCTGCGGAATCATAAGGAATCAGATTAGAGAGTACTGAGGCCATTAGATGTTTAATATCTTATTTGGTTTTGATGATTACGATTTCTCCCGCGTAGTGAGTGATAACACATGTACTTAGTTGTTATTAATATGGAAGATATTAAAGCATATTTCACCACCGGATCGTATTAAAACAATGGGAACTAGACCGATGACTCTTCAGATACTATCGAACTACATTTAGTAGAACACAGAATCTCATTTTGGCTTTTCAAAAATCCTTTTGATCTTCTTTGATGCCTCACCATATTCTGAACTTTAATTTTTTTATATTACGTTAACATATATCTTTACATTGACTCAAAACGCAGTATCTGTAGGCATTGAGAATGGGATAAGTGTTGCTGAGAGTATGACCGTGCCGTTTGTCCTTACATACGAGAAAATTGTTGATGAATCTGGCTTCCAAATTGGTGAGTATCGTTTGTACGGATATGGCCATATTGATGAAGAACATCATTCCAAATCTCTGCACCAACAACAAACTTTTGCCACATAGAAACTACAACAATAAATAACCTTTTGTGTTCCAAACGTCCTGACGGATTATGATATGCATGCTACGGTGAGATACTGTTTATGATGTATAAAACAGTTATTCGTCATTGAAACATTCAAGAAACTAGTTCCCAGTTCATTAAAAATTGCCAGTGATGGCAGTTTTTGATTCCATCCTACTGAAGCTAGTAACGGCAATCACAATTTAGCGTAAATCATATAACATTTGCCCAATGTAGTAGGGTAAATGTACGTAGAAACATACTTATTTGATGTTGCTCATAGCAGAGAAACAGTCTACTAAGTAATGTAACATTCCTGGAATTAGTCTATGGCATAAACCGATTCATATTTTTCTTACGTTAGAGTAACAACAGAGTTACATTACACACTCTTAGATATCACATGATATGGCATTATCTTGTTAAGTAAACCCATAGCTATGAAGTTACGCTACAAGTATGTTGTTACTAGGTAGCAGGTGTTTGCTTATTTATCACGTGCTTCTTCCATGTATTTAGTAGGATTAAGGCTGCAGAGACAGTGAACAAAATGACATATAAGCTCCAGTACCGAAAGCATCTCATGATCTAGAGCCATTTACTGGAAAATGGGCATTCCAAGCTTTTTAATTTTTGAAACATTTCTCACTATTTGTATTTGTCATTACAAACACATTGTATCTCATGTCAGGTTCTTCTTTGTTTTTAATCATTTTGTACATGTCATTTATCTTTCACAATTGTAAAAAATATCACACACGCATTCATTGCTCATTGTACAGAGATCGCTATCTCAGGGTCTGCGGAGGATTCTGATTACATTGCTTCCTTCTCCACTGTCACGATGGGAACAGAAATTTTATCTGAGACGTTTTCGCTTACTTTCATTGAGGATGATAAAACTGAGTGTGACGAGACGGTAACGTTTTCTGTCTCAAGTGTATCACCACCAAATACATTCCAAAGAGACAGTGCGATTTCTATAGGAGCTATAAATGTAGCTACATTTACTATAATAGATAATGATGATGGTAAGTATTTAAATGTGCAAGTAATTGTTTAATGTAAAATGGTAGCTGAACCTTGTAAACTATGGCATTATGGAGTCTTCATTTTCCGACATCCTTCTATTGAATGAATGTCAAAATCAAAGAGCGGCATTTGCTACATTCAATCTTTTCTTGGGTTAATATTAATGTGAGATAGGATAGTCATCCCATACTACAAAATCAAGGCGATCTTTAGTTTGCTAGAAAGCTTAATAGAGGGTCTTTTGTGTCGAGCGTTATAAATATTTTCGATTTAAAATACCTTATCAATACTTCTCAACAGTGACACTCAGTGTTGTTCCTAGTCTGTCAGCGTCTGAGTCGGATGGACAATTGACCATGACACTACAACTGTCTAATGAACTAGAAGATATTGGATACTCGGCTAGTAAGTAGCCCTAGTACATTCACAAGAGCATCACTTTTGAAACTAATTTAAACGCGACTATGAAGTTGATTATTCAACTGACTGAAAAGAAACATTATAATTCATATATTAATTGATATATGCTGTGTATATAAGTGTTCGGATTGTTTGGATAGCGGGTCCTTTTACAGTTATCTCATTTGCCTTTACACTATTTGTCAAAGAATTAGTAGTATCGTGTGGTGACATTTAGGATGAGGTACCCGATGGGGATTTGTTTATCGCACTCAATAGATATAGTTGATAGACTTAGGTAATAGCCCATTAACGTTCATTTATTTTTATCTCACTAACAATAACATAACTTTTATTTCAATAGCCATTACATTGATACCAGATAAAGCAACGGCCGAAGACTTCTTGTCAGTAAGCACCGTCGTGGATCTCCCAACTTTCACCTCGGAGTTCACGTATCCTATAACGATCAATAATGATGATATAGTAGAAGACGATGAAACCTTTACCTTTTCAGTACTTGGTGTTAGTTCTCCTTGTGTATCTGATCCAATATCAATTAGTCAGTCCAACGGGATCTCGACGATTACCATTGAAGATGATGACATTTGTAAGTAGAAATCCTTTCTACCTAATTTATATTTTAGACGTTGTTGATCCAATTCCTTTGTTATGGAGTGGAAAGAAAATCCATAAAGTGAAATAAGTGTAATTAGAGTACACTGGATTTAGATTAAACTAGATGCACTAGATTGCGCGAAGTTTTATTTTCACTCTTGAGAGTTTGTGTACAGTTTTGTGAAACTTAATCGTAAAATTTGCTCTGAAACGACAAATTCATGAGTGAACTGTACCTGCATAAGAACAAAAATTTCCCTTTCAAAATGATAATATTTCAAGGAAAAGAGACTTTTACTTACACATTCATGTTGTGAACTGACAAAAGTTAAACATAGATACCATTTTGGGTATGTGGAATGAGGCTTTATGATCATCATAACTTTTCAACCGACTGCAGCAGCTGTTGTCGTTGATAAATACAGTTATTGCTTTATAGAAAGGAATGAAATTGTTGTTTTAAATTATATTTATCGCTTTCAATGACAGTTTCCATTGGACTACAACAAATCGGTACAGTTGAAGAAAATGCTGGCATCTTAACAGGAAGCATAAGCTTGTCTTTACCAGCTGGTGGTATACAGGACGAAGGATTTAGTATTAGTAAGTAGCGAATAAAAGTAAGTATGGAAAACACTATCACTGTGTCTTCGAGATTGTAAATAAAGGTAAACTACCAGAAATTCTGCGTATAAGTTGCTACTCATTTGTCATATTATTGTAAGATCACTGGAAAGAAATGATTTATTGTTGGAAAGCATTGCCTTTTGAATTTTTCAAAGGCAAATGGAAATATCAAGTCATGGTGGTACGTGGAATATACTTTCAAATTTGGTACATATGCAACCTTTATGATTCCATATGTTTTCACGCAGACCAAAGGTTAATCGAAGGCAACACCAGTCCAAATGTAAACCCGTTGTAAAGTCAAATCTCGAGAAGGGATATTTGTATGAACATAATCAATTCCAAACTTTGTAGTATGGTAGTCATTAATACTTAGATAATGTGCAAAATGTGAAATCTTTACTGAGATGCAATTTTGTTTGTTAGCAGAGGATTTGTTGAGATTTCTTTTTAGTTTATCTTTTTGAATAGAATCACTCTATTTTCAGACCTGGATGTTAAGAAAGCAAGTTATATTTGTCAATAGTACATGATAATAATGCGAGGAAGTGTATTTCTCAAGTTTTAATGCAAACAATAACTGGTTAGGTTGTACTCTTTTGGAGTCCATGTACTGTTGGATTAGAAGAGTGAAACTGTATCGTTCGAAGTTTCTTCAAAGCCTCAGACGTTCCAAGTCCAATGATAAATTCTTCTTCGGTTTTCCATTCGATACATTTATTGAAGTAATAGAAGTTAGAAAATAGTGAAATATGAACTCGTTTTTCTTATTTTTTTTTCAGCTTTAGATGTTAATGTAGGTGATACAACCTTGGATGACCATGATACTTCGGACCTCGAAGTATCCATACCAACTACAGGAAACTTTGCATATTTCACCATCAGTCTTTTTAACGACAATATTTACGAAGATTTGGAGACATTCTCTGTGACTTTGTCAGCAGTGTCCCATCCATTTGATTATATCCGTCCGTCGAATGAAGTAGTACAGATCAACAACTTTGAGACTATAGAGTTGGTTACAATCGAAGATGATGACGAAGGTTGGTGTAAAGAAATCGAATCAGATCGAGTGCATGAAAAAAAAAAAAAAGAACTTTGACGACTTTGCAAAAATCAGTAACCTTTTTGGGATCATTATACATCAATTTTGCTTGTTCCGAAAACTTGAGGACACAAGTAATGACTACCTTCACTAGGGTAACAACTTACAATAGGCTCTACTGAGATGCTCGACTGAGCATTTTATTGATTAACTACCTACACCTATTACTCACACTTGTTATAATAGATAGTGAGGTGCTTATAGATGGTGGGAAATTTAATCATGCTCGTTTACAATGTTACATGGGTAATTAGTGTAACAGTTTCGTAATTGAAAGGGCTGGGGTAGCAGGTAAGGGGGAACCGTCTCCCCACCAGTAGCCCTGAGATGATTTGTCGATACGTTTGCCGATCTTGTGTGGAATGTTTAAAAGTAAATGATATTGCGATATGTCATGTTTAGTGATCATGCTACGGAGTTTTACTAAGTTAAATACAACCCTTTTCTACTTTTGTTACCGAAATACCAACCGTTCAAGTTCTTGTAGTTTGGGGAAGCAATATAGGGCCGTTCTTTGATGAGGTATTCACAACGGACACTATCAGCAAGATCTTGCACCTTTCACGTTTCTTGGCTGGCAAATACTCTTAGGACTTACTGCCGTTTTGTACATCACAGTATGTCCTTCTGTCCTATGTAGTATGTCCTTTAGTCTAATATTACAACCTTCGTATATGCTAGTCAGACCTACGTATCAGTATGAGACGGATACAGGTAGAGCTTTTGATAAATTCATTATCAAGAGTATGATTCTTTGGCTAGAATACATGACTATATACAAACCGTTTTATGAGCTATGGAAACATGATGCAAGATTAGACGGATGGAAGAGATCTCTGGTGCTGTGTTGACTTGTTACCTGATACCCTGTGATCTTTTGACAAAGCGTCGGTACATCGTGAGGGGACGCCACCCGAAAGAGGATGAGGACTGGTCGACCCACTTTTCAGGAGAATAATTGTGATAATTATCTCCAGCTGCGTTGAAGCTGTATACTTCTCTAGGTGTGGAGTTGATTAAGGTTTCCAACAAAATGGCCTACTTCTCTTTTATAACCATATTTTCCTAACAAGAAGACCAAACTCTTATGGGAATTGTCGTTTTCAGCCAGATTATTATGTTGTTGGTACATTTAACTTATTTTTACACCCTTCTTCTTCTATCACACCAGCGAGGCACAAAAAATGGAAACTGAGAAGTATTCGAAATTGAAAAAAAAATCAGAGTACATGAGCACTAGTCAATAAACTTAAGGGGTCACTTTTTATTGCGCAACTTTGTCTAGAGATCTGAAGACGTTTAGATGCCAATGACTGCTTTGGACTTTTTTGTTGTATTGATGTTGTACTGCTCTGCTTAAATGGTGCAGTTATGAAGAAACTATGGAACGTTACATTAGGTGCAAACAAATGGCTTGATGTGTGAAAGATACAGGACTGTTGTAAAAAGTATCAGTCTTACTGATTTGAAGCAGTATTACCTTCAAGTCCATTCCTCGAGGTTTATTAAAAGTCACCTCGGAATGTTTGCGGTGAATATATGATGAGTACGTTCATAAATAATACCTTCAAGTCCATTCCTCGAGGTTTAAAAGTAACCTCGGAATATTTGCTCTGAATGTATGATGAGTACGTTCATAAATTGAGGCAACTCAACCAGTAGATGTGAATGAATTTGTCAAAGTAGAAATTAAAGTTATTGCGTGCGTAGGCAAAAAGTAAAAACATTGAAATTTCTTTGTATGGTGTAAGGCTTTTAATTACACCATTCAGACAATCTGGGAAAATAAATAGGTTTCAGTTGGTTAATTTTGCCATATGATTTCAAATTCTTCTAACATAACGACAACAAAGTGTAGAATACGTAGTGTAGTGGTTGTGTAGTTTTCATTCAAATCAACGGTGTGCTTCTTTGAACAAGTCAATGGGATGTATATTAGAATTATATATTCAGTTAGTCAAAACAACTAAGGAGAACTGACGCCGCAGTGTTGTGCTCAGTTGGTAGGTTACTTGTAAATACAGTGCTTCCTTTCACCAAATACTACAATTCCCGATACCGACCAAGGAGCGACGACTTGAGTGGTATGTCTTATATACACTAGTGAGACCTGTATTGTTGCATATTCTTATCAAGGCGCTTATAGTAAGAACCTTTAATTTTTAAATATGATTTCTGGTTTTTACTGTTTTTATGAGAATCCCGTTGCATTTCAAAGTAGTTACTCTCAATTTCCTTCATTAACATACAAAGTCCGTTTATGTGCAACCTCGCGTGTACATTTAAAAATAAAGCAAAAAGGTTAAGATCAAACATAATCTTATCTTTTTGGTTCTTCAGTACACACGCAATCACTTTAATAGCCAATGTACTTAACATTTTATATGAAAATTACTTTGGCATTCTGTGACTCATCTCTGTCATTCGAAGAGGGAACGGTGGCAATAGTATTATATTGATGGTGTACTGCTCTGCTTGAATGGTGCAGTTATGAAAAAAAAAACTATAGAAAGTTACATTAGGTAAAAAAAATGGTTTGATACGTGAAAGATACAGGATGTTATAAAAAATATCAGTCTTACTGATTTGAAGCAGTATTACCTTCAAGTCCATTCCTCGAGGTTTATTGAAAGTCACCTCGGAATGTTTGCGGTGAATATATGATAAGTACGCTCATAAACTGAGGCAACTCAACCAGGAGAGGTGAATGAATTTGTCAAAGTAGAAATTAATAGACAATGTCCTTAACATTTTCTTTGACAGTTACTTTGGCATTTTGTGACTCATCTCTGTCAGTCGAAGAGGGAACGGTGGCAATAGTAACAATGAAACTTTCGAGTGCTTTCCAAGACGATGGGGCTCGAGTCGGTAAGTTACACTTTGAAATTTAATGAAACATTTGTATTTCATCTACAGTTTCATCGGCAGCTAGCATGATTCTAAGAAATAACATTTTAAGCTTCACTTAAGAGTCAATAGATCGTGAAATTAAAATATCTAAGCAGTCGCATGAAACCCATGCTGCACTAGTACAACAGCAAGCCACTTGCATAAGTGGTCACACCTGAAAGTAAAATGTATCATGGCCCGGAAAGTAATGTGTCTATTTCTAATACTGCCTTTTTCATGACTAACATTTATGAAAATCAAAAACCATCTACAGTCATCTATCATTACCAAATGGACTGGTTGGTCCTGCAAGAGCAGCTCAATTATATGCTTCTGCATTGTCTATGTTGGCCACATTGTCACTTGCCACTGATTTTCCCTTCAGGGATATTAGGTACTCTTGAGAAAGACATTCCTGAAGAATAATTAGCTAGTTTGAGGGAGACATGACAAGGGATAGGCATTTCTGAGAGAGAAAACTTTGCAGAAGGATTGGTGGTGTTGAGAAAGACATTAGAGAAGGATGAGTCGTTTTGAGAAGGAATATACAAAAGGGTGGGTAGTCCTGAAAACTTTGGATTGATGTTGTGAGATTTTTCTTTTCACAAATGCTTTCTCTGCCTGCCTTTCCACACTTCGTTCAGGATGGTGCTTATATCTATTTCGTTTTTGAGATATGACTTTTCAAAGTTTGATGACAATTTCTTTTGTTAGCGATATATCTTATCTCTTAAATACTTCATTAGTGGGTTTCAATTTAGTAAGTCATATCAATATTCTTGTAGAAGACAGTTCATGCTTTCAAAACAACTCCCATATGAAATTTACAATTCCCAAATAAAAGTTGAGTAAACAAAGGAAAACATGAGGCATATTATGTGATTCCCTTCCTAACAATTTTGTCCATTTCTCTTACGTTCATTCATAATGCAACTATGAAATGAACATTTTGATAAAAAATTGCTATTTTCAACGTTTTAATGATTAATTTGATCAAACCTAAAATATGAGTTTTTCATGTCACTTGTGCTCTCAGATGAAAGAAAAGTTCAACTTCTGTGATTTCAGTTCAACAATCATGGGAGACAACACTCTTTAATCTCACAGCCATTCCGATATTCGTTACTTAAGCTACTTTCAACTCTATTGTTACAAGTTTTCCTTGAAAGCTGTAGAAATTCATTCGGATTTTGGCATGCGGTGTTTTTTTCAAATCCGTTTTCTGTTAAGTGAGTTTCTGTTGACAAACTTGTGCTTCATTATAAAAGATACACAATCTGTTGCTTTTGTCTTATTTTCTCATGTTGGATCACGATACAAGCACAGCATTCTAGTCAGTTTGGATGAGCCATCTGAGATACTCTGACAGGACCATATCAAATTAACAGAAGAACACCTTTGAAAGAAAGGATACATTCACTGTTGTGTTATTAATTGTATTGTGTGTTAAAACTTAACTTGTTTATTTTGTCATTGTAGCCATTTTTCATATCTTATATTCACTTGACTATTTGTAAAATTATTTGAATATGTTGTATTTGCTATTGTTTATTTTTCTTGTTGAGGTTTGTTATAATAGATTCCCAATGAATACCAAATGACATTCCCAATATCTTTGAATTGAATATACATTCTGGAATTCCTCTCTTATTTCTTCATCTTACTGGGTGACATACTCTTAAACATTTTCTGGGTAATTCAGATTCCTCCTCCCAGCAAAGCCCTTTCACCTCAGCCCACACCACAGGTAATATTTATTTGAATGAAAGACTAATTTTGGGGGAGGGGTCAAAGGGGAGGGGAAGGCTGTCTCCCCTTTGTAAAATTTTTGCTGACCTTGTGTGGGCTAGATGCAAAATAGTGCTACATTTGATACTAGATTTCAATTGAATATATCTTCAAGAATACCTTTCGTATTTTAGCATCTTGCTATGTGAAATATTCTTAAACCTTTATTTCTGGGTAACTCTTTTTTCACCTGGCATAGGCCTCGCACCTTAACTCACACCTCATGCCCAGGTGTTACTAATTTGTATTAAAGACTGATTTATGAGAAGGGGTAAAATGGGCAAAAAAGTGACCATTTTGTGCTAATATTGGCTGGCCTTGATGCAAAATGGTGCTACATTTGATGCTGTATTTGAATTGAATATTTCTTTCAGGAAGTCTTATTTTTAAACGATCCATCTTCCGTTGTGATTTTTGTATCCTTAGACCCTTCCAGGTAATCTTTTATTCACCTGGCACATCACCCACATCCCAGCATACAGCATAGGTCCAGGCCCAGGTCATAGTGATTTCAATAAACAACTGACCTTGGGGGAGGTTTCTAATTTGAGGGTTTTCCCTTCCCCTTCAGAGTTTTCTTGAACAAGCAGGTCTTACTTTCTTCAAAATGCTGTATTGTTTTAGCATTTTCATATGAGATAGCAAATAACAAATGTAAATTACCTCAGTTTTTACGTTACATTTCTCTCTGGCATGTTGCCATCTCAGGGTATAGAGGGGTTGATGATGCATGACAGCAGTGTATTATTGAGAACAACGTAAGCTTTAGACGTTCAGTAGTAAATGAGAACAATGGAACTGATACCAGTGTTTGATATTTGAGCTGTCCTTCGAACGGTTTGTCACTGTCAATGAGGTTGTCGCAAATAAAGCAATCTAAAGAGTGAAATCTCTGTAATAGTTTTATTTTGTATTAAAGGTATAATTAAATGATATGTTTTTCTCGCACACTCTTTCTGTCAACTGCATTTATGTTATGTTGAATTTCTCGATACAATAGGTTTCAAATTGGTGGTTCCACTTAGCAGGGTGATAATTTCTTTAATAAGTTACTTTTCCTTTAGATCGTCTAGAATTTCCATCCAACTTAATTGGAAGACCTCGCGTAAGACACTAAAGGTACAGAGAGTTATGGCACAAAAGCCTGAGATTGTGAAAAATTATAGTCGAAGTCTTTCGAAAGTAGAAAGCATTTTTTCTGTGGGCCTGGTTACCTTGTTTATAGTCTGACGTTAGCATTTCAAATTTAATACAGTGCCTACAGTGAGTATCCACACTGAATAATACTCCTGGCAATATGTGGAGTTGGCCTAAGTTATACTGTGGTCCATAAGAGCCATAATAGTATCAAGATGCCAAAATTTGGGCTAACAGATTTTAGTATCTCTTCATGGGACTTACCTATTTTGAGGTAGAAAATAATGAAAATTCGTTGTCTGGTAACAATGAGTCATGCCTTAACAATGGAGCTGTTATATGCAGAGAGAGAGAGCCCTTTGAAGTAAGGTTGGCACTTCCAGATAAGGATTCTTAAAAGAAATGGATTTCCAGATATAGGTTCTAATTCTTGTTTTACATACAAACAAAGTATTATACTGTCATAGTCGACACCAAGCGACACTTTGGTAGGATTATTATTTTTCTCGATAATTGGCAACACTGTGGCAGTACATGCCCTGCACCAATGAAACTGTAGCAGACTGCAAACGCATTGTATTTACTCTCTAATCCCTTATAATCCTGAAATATTTGTCAAGAGCCACACACAGAACAGTTTAGTGTGTGACGTCGGACATGTAAACCTTATTCCAAAGAGTTTTATTTCTGTCTAAATAACAGGTAAGAGGAAATTAAGGTGAGTATTTTGTGGATAACTGACCCTACATCGTGGTAAAGTGACAGAGGAGGGCACACTATTCTGGCAGTGATATTGAATTGCACATTTGCACGTGTTATATATGTAACTATGTAGCAAACTGACTTGAAACAAAATGTTGCTGTATTATATTACGTATTTGTCAATTTGTGCTTTTTATTTGGGTTTTTTGCACTAATATTACTTTGATGTAATCTAAATAAATTGAGTAATGTTGGGCACTCTGATGTATTTTAGCTTACTTTAATAATGTTGGGTGCTCACACACTTAAATATTGTAAATGGACTGAAAAGTTCTAAATGTGTGTGAACAGGATTTATTTGTCACAAGATGACATCGACTAATGTAACAACTTTTTGTTTTTCTTTTAACACAGGTATTTCCTACAGCGGAGATGGCAGTGATCAAACTGCTCTTGCAGATGTTGATTATACAACGGTTCCCACTTTAGCCCTCCCTAAGAATGAATTTTCAGTGACACTTTCTTTGACCATCAATGACGACAAAAAAGTGGAAGACACAGAAACCATCGAATTAGTGCTTGGAGGAATATCGCAACCACAGTCGTACATAAGATCCCCTGATGTATCTATAAGTGCAACTTCATCATCTTTCACCTTGTCATTATTAAACGAAGATGACATTGGTAATATATGAAGTATCTATTTATCATTTATTTATCATTACCAGCTGCCTGTTTCACTGTCAAAGTGTTAGTTGATGTAACTTGTATTATTGTATGGTTCCTCTGTATTGCTCAGACATACAGTCTAAAAGGACAGCACAAAATAAGCCTCAATCAGGGAACATGCAACAAGATAAAATTCACGGGCAAATTTTGTGAAATTTGAAATCACATATCGCAACTATACACCACTGTTGCTTTTATCAGGAGCAGATTTCAATGCTCAGAGGAAAGACGCTACTCTTACAATAACCGAAACTCTTAAAACGATACGACATTGTGTTTTCAAGAGTTTATATTTTTCTTATTGTGCAGCTACAATTCAAATGAGCAGTTCTTGCATAACTGTGACAGAAGCTGACGACACAGATACAAGTGGAACCGTGTATGTTGGCTATGACAAGGAAATTCTAATTGAATCAATTTCAATAGGCAAGTAATTACATGCTCTTTTTCATTAACAGTCTTGATTATCGTTTTGGTAATCAAAATAGTTATCAGCAACAGTAGTCATCTTCATCAACATTATCATCTTTATTATCATCACCATTATCATTATTGTCATCACCGTTATCATCATTATTGTCATGACCATTTTCATCACGTACATGAAAAGAATCAAATTTTAAACAGATCCATTCGCTCGTCTTTTGTTAAGGGCTTCAGTGGGTGTCGGAAACAGCCTTGCAAAATGACGATTTTATCGGTGGACCTACAAGCCTTGTAGTTAGCAGAGATACTCTTTCAGATGAATTAGTTTTCACAGTATCAGCCAACAACATTGTTGAAGACGACGAAAGCTTCTTAATAACACTGACTTCTTGGACACTTCCACCTTTAACAAGGGCAACATCTCCAATTGCTTTTGGCACTCAAGCTTCGTTGACGACAAAAGTAGTCATTAAGGATGATGACACAGGTAAAGTTAGATACATTGGCCTAACTGTGTTTATATTCAGACATAAAAATGGTGGGAAATGGTATATGAATAGAGAGTCAATTAACAACATCAGGAAATTCCAGGTCACGACCAATTTCATTTGGAACTCACCTGGCGACGGCCGAATTCGAACCCCAGAGCTATGGCATGTGCGCCTTTACCATTCTGTCACAATTCTGTTTCGGACGGTGGTAGATGTTTTAAATCCCTAAATGCTGTCTGTCGTAATGATTTTAACTGCGTAAGATGCGTCCCTGGTGCTTGTTAGACCTAGCAATTTGCTTACATGAATTATGCGATTTGCAGGCCATTTTCAACGAAACAATGGAATTGATGATTAAATGGGATGACAGACAAGTGTACCTAATTTCAAATGCTCCATTCGCTTAATTTTCTGTGACAAGGCTATTGGCATAATTTTCAGTATTTGTCATTCTTGGCAGGAACATTGTGTTTCGAAACTTCTTCAGGAATAGCTTCTGAAAATGATGGTTCCATAGCATTCGGAGTTACGACTGACATTCTATTTGAAGATGATTTCACTTTATGTAAGTACACAACTATCTTTTTTCTGCATATCTCTTATCCCTATGTAACTCCTCCTGAAATATTGCTACTTCATAGCTAGTTCTTTGATTGTAGACCACATGATGGCTGCTTCATTTTTAATGTAATGGTAAACTCATCAGTGTCACCTATGTTCTGGAAAATACACATTTTCCTTAGCACCATTTAATTGAGCTGACTTTTAAGGTGTCCATCATTAGACATTTTGGCATCCTTACGTATGTTTCGTGTGAAATATAAGTAATGACAACCTAATGTGTTACATATCTCGATATGATATTGATATCTTTCCAAACATTTTGGAATCAAGGAGTACAGGTAAAATGTTCGCGTCAGTTTGAATACGTGACCCTGTGATGTCTAGTACTTAACAGACAGACGTAATTGGACGTTTTGTAACTTAAAGACGAAGTTATCAACACGTATATTATACTCAGAGAGAGTACTTAAGTCATATAAACGTGTTTGATGGACTGCAATGTAACCAACAGACGACTTTGTCTCCTTGAATTAGCTTGAACTGTATCGATGTCTACAATTAAGAAATCGCTACTTTTTTTTTTCAAAGGAGGGAATACGTTATGCGTCTGTCTATTCCAGAGGTAAAAAAATTGAATTACGACGATTCCCCCCAAACGGAGTACCAACAGAAATTGCTATCCTTTGAGTTCATTATTTCTTCTTCCCTAGATGAGCTTTTCCTTTTTTCGTGTAAGATCACTCTGTAACAGCGAGAAAGCCTCGCCCATCTCATATATTTCCTTACATCCATAGAGCCGACAACAATATCATAGGTGTTGTACACCTAGTTTCCATTTAAACTGTGATAAAACATTCACTTCAATCAGCTCTGTAATTTTTACATCGGCTGACTCACTAGCACTGTGATGATGTGTTATTCCAGTATGCACGGTAAAGTTTCGTAGGACAAAAATCCAATTTCGGTTAATGACAATATCCACTAGCACACGCTATTTGATAACTTAACTATTCGATGGCAAAATCATTCCTATAATGTGGCATCCTGTTTCATATTTATCTTGTGCTTTTGTTCATTTTCCTTAGCGGTGACATTTTCTGATGACACCGCAACGCATCCCAATGACTTCATGGAAGACGAGTTACAGATTGTTTTAACAACGGGGCTGGCAACAAGTTCATTCCAACTTGGATTAGTACAAGATAACAAGATAGAAGATACGGAGGTTTTCACAGCAAGCTTAGTTAGTGTTATTACGCCTCCCGGTTTTATTCGAAATAACCCAGCTATTAGGTTGAATGAAGAATGTAGTGAACATTCTGTCACCATAACCGATGATGATACAGGTATGTTGAGAACCACGTATCAGTTTAAAATGATAAGACATGTGAATCGACAATGAAACATTGTCAGTTGCGAATGACAAAAGTTTTTTGATAATGAGACGAAAATGCAACAAATGACTTGATAATGATCGGATACAACAGAATTGATAATAATCATACAAAAGAGTATGTTAAATCGATGTGACAGGTGAACTCATAATGGCACAGATAAGGTGATAGTTATGATACGTGTGCTTACAGACTTAGTATTCTAATTTAACCATGTAAAATGAATCTTATTCTAACAAATACAATGAAATGTAAATTTTAAACGCTCGCACAAAAGCAGAAATTGGTTTTGCGTACACATACGTTGACTTATTGTACTCTTATTAGTACTACATTTAGTTATTATGACAAATCTATTCGTATTCAAAGCGCCATTTACCATGTTTTATATTCAGTGTGTAGGAAGTTTACCTGATGATTATTGATATGGAACAGGAAATACTATTTATATCAATTGCGAGAAAGTTCCCCTTTGCACAGCACACAAGAGTCGTGCAACATAGCACGATATTATTCTGTGATTAGACTTGAAGCCCCCTTCATATTATAAATTGCCAAATGCTACTCCTGCGTGCAGTTCAGTTTTGCCATGCTTTCGTCATTTCACCAATAAATGTGTTAATCAAGCAGGTGGGTATATAACTTTTTTTATTTTGCTAATTTAACCATGCACTGAAAAGTTAATACATTATCTGAAAAAAAAACTAACACATTATATACTTTTGTTGACTTGGTGGTTATTGTCTTTTCTTTCTCAATGTTTTTGCAGCAACATTAAAGATGGATCTCGTAGCATCTCCTGTCCCGGAAGACAACGGCTTTTTTATACTTCATGTCGACACAAGAGGGGCGGAAATTTGTGAAAATGGATTCTCTTTAAGTGAGTTAAATTTCCTAAGTTCTCTCCTAAATTGACACTGGGTAATAAGGACAGAATTGCGTTCGGCTCATCACATGGCCTAAGGTAGATTCTGTTTATGAAGCTATCGACTATACATTGACCTGTAGGTACGTTTCAGTTTCTACAGAGGGTATTAACAAGTGATGTGATGTGATGATGAGCATACTTGTATTGTTTTTCCTTTTCGCAAAACGACCATAAAAAACACTTAGTCACATTTCAGAGTATTTTAAGAACTATGTGATAATGTATGTGAAATTGCTGAACAAAGTGTAATTCTTGTGAGTTCATTTCACTAATTTGTTTCTCATATCACGCAAATACGCAGCATATACAGAATATTATACGAATTAGAAAAGAGTATATGGCATGACGGAAGTAAGACATACAATTCTTAGGCTTTACAAAGCTCTCTACTCCCTACATGGTACTTACACCATTTACAAATGTGAAAAAACAAAGGATATTACAAATAAACAGAAGAGTAATCAAGGAACAAAAGAGGAAAGGAGAATAAACATCCCACTCCACCCTACAAAATCATGTGCAAAGAATTTACTCAACGTCAAGACTAGTTAACGTGATTACTCCTGCTTCGTTTTGCTTTAGCTTAATACGTAAAATGTGTGGTAATTGCACTTGGTAAAACAATTACAAGTATGTACTAACACTTTAAGATACCTGGAGAGGGGGTAACATAAATGGTTACAGCTAAGTCAATTGTTATCCCATGACCACAATGCTAGTCTCAATGAATATGAATTTTAATAAATTTAATAGACAGCTAGTACAGAAAATACTCTGCAAATAAACAGCTTTTTATTTGGAACATATAAAATCGGCATTTAACAGTTAATTTGCATATTACCGTACGCAATGAACCCAATTTTAGTAAATAGATTGTTTTCAGTGTTTGTTTATATACAAAATATTTGTCTCTAAGCTTCAATTTATTTTTCTTAACTTGAAGCTGAGATTAAAATATTAGTTAATAGTTCACTGCTGTGTAATATACAGTAATATACAGTGTAAAGTGCTGGGTCCAAGGGTTAAGAGTTGAGCAAAATCGTTTCAGCCTGCATGTTCACATCAAGTATAGCTAAGCTGAGGGATGCACATGCTTGAATGAATTCACCTCAAGCTGAATAATTTGGAATAATAAATAAATAAACCTCCCACTCCCAATTTTAGTCTCGATGTTAATCGTAATGATTCATTATTTTTGCATTAACGCAGGTGGTTTGTGTGTGTGTGTGTGTGTGAGTGTGTGTGCATGTTTGTGACGCCTACCTTGCAAACGCTATAGGAGGGAAAACTCTCAAGGGGGGGGGGGTGGCTTGTACAGATCTCATATTTATTTTCTCGATGTACCACATTGAGTAAAACAAGAACTGTTTTAGTGGAGGCATTTTAATGGAGGTCTTTATGAGGGTCCACATCGATAAAATAGTTAAAACTTTATTAACGCTGTATCTCGCGAAGGGACGCTTGCCCTGATTTAGTCATGTCAATGTATCACACTGGGTTCAGGAATTTCTTTGTTGATGGATGTTAAATGTCATTTCGTTTCAACTAGGCCATATATTCAACATTTTTTAAACAGTGTATCTCAACGAGAAGCTTGGACATATCTGATATTTTTCATGAAGATGAACCACATTGAGTAAAATGTCGTAAACATAATTTGAAGGTAAACGGGGTCATTTGAGTCAACCAAATAGTGAGAACACGATCTATCAAGAAGAGGGGCTTGCATTGATTTATTTGTTATCTGTTTATTACTTATGTCTAGACGTGTACCATACTGAGGACCAAAAAATGTTATATGCGGTTGAGGGCGTATGGGTTAACAATAGCCGATTTGTTTAAACATGGAATCATGGAACCATTTACACATGGAATCTCAAGATCTCTTAATTAGTACTCTTACTTAGTACTCCGATGTGCATGTTGAAAAGAAAGTTGCCTGTTAGTCATTATCAAACTGAACTGGTGTAACATTTCACAGAACCAAACATGTCACACATCCTCACATTGAACAACATTTCAGACTTCAAAATATACTGGGAATCACAATGCATTCGTTTATTCTGGTCTCTCTATCTGAACCATAAAATTCTGGAGTGCAACAAGTGCAAAGGCATTTCAAATTAGTGACCAGTATTTTTTGTGTTACTTAAATAGCTAGGTCAGAGTTGGCAATTAATGTATGTAGTACAGCCACGATACAGGTTTTCGTTGTTGAGGGAAAACCCATTTTCGGGAAGGCGTCATGAGCATTAATTGGATCGTACACATACTGTTCGTGTAGTTCATAGTTGAATCACTACTCCTCTTATTCATACCAATTTCATACCCGTTTGCATTACAAGGACGGGGTTATAAAGCGTGGGGTGGAGACCTTTCCCCGTCTTTTCCTGATCAATTTTTCTGTATGCTTCATTCTCGTTATTTTTCTTCAACAATACACCGCTAATTATGACTCACTGAGCTATGCCTGCTAGAGTGATATATTCTTGAATAAATGTACACGGGCTCTCAAGGCTTGGTACATGCAACTTCCTGCCATATGGGGGTTTGTAGTCCAAAGAAGTGTTTTTCATGCTGGTGGCACTCCCCTTAGAGTCGGCATTTACTCTATACGTTTCTCCACCCTTAGCTTGACCCTCCGTTATTTCAGGGGGCGCTGTGCGCTCTAGCAAAGCTTTCTGAGTCGTTTGGACTTTCCGGCTTTTCCCACAAAAGCTTTTCTTAGAACCCAGACACATCGTAGATGAACATAGTGACTTTTACTTGAGCACAGATTAATTTCCAAATCAGTTCAAGTAGTATTGCCCTGGACAATATAAATTGCATAGTATACAACTATTGTTTCTTTGCAGCCCTGACATACGTGGATTACACAACTGATCAGAGTAATGACTACATGCCGGTAACAACTGTGTCTATTCCAACCACTGAAGGAACAAATGGAAACATAATATTCATTTTCCCAATATTGACTGATGACATTGTAGAAGATGATGAAAAGTTTTGCGTCGTCCTTGACACTGTTTCTGGACCAGAAGCCTATACCAGGGACGATCCGGTTGTAATCTCCAACGTTCCAGACGATGTTAGCACAATGGTTACAATAGAAGACGACGATTCTGGTAGGTGAAAGGAGGAGTTGAAATGATAAAAAAAACATAAAACTGTTTCTGAGGTGGCGTTTCATCTGAAGTGCACGTATAAATGTCCTGTGCTTCATTCTTAACAACGCAATGGAATACAGTTGGTAAATACATGACAAACAATGCACAAGGAGATGCCGAAACAAATTATCAGGGTTAAAGCGTTTGATGAAACGTGCAATGACTACAAAGACTTTTGTTGAGTCCAGTGAGGTGTGTTTGAAGCTTTCTTATAAAGATCAGCTCCTCCCGCTGAGGGCTTTCTGTGCTCTGCAAGTTGCCAGCTACTTGAGTTTATTATGGAGTGATGAACTTGATTATAGTGTTGAGTGATTGGATATCCAAGAGCATTGTCAAAATGGATTTTTTGTGATTGTTAAATCGGAGACGGTACGAAGTACCTGTCTTTGCCAACAAAGATACGGTGTAAGCAGAGGTTACAATGAAGTAAATGATCTACATTGCTAGAGTCACAACTAATATAAGGTGGTTGAAAAGGAAATGTAAACTTACAAATATATATACGTTATATACGTTTTCCTCAATGGCTCGGTGATAGAGCACCCGCCTTGTATGCGGGAGGTCGCTGTTTCGAATCCTACATGATTCAAAGTTTTCCATTCAAATAATAATCTCATATTTCAGAATAAGGTAATTGCCCATCGGTAGAGGTTAAAAAGACGTAAGGTCTACATGCGACTGCTAAATACATAGCTTTCGTTCACTCATCCAATGTTAAGTTGCTACGTCACTCCTGAATATATCTTTTTAAATACACACTTTAGAAACACTACAGGTGCACTCATATAAGGATGAAACATTCAACTTCCACAAAGTAAATGTGGTTTCATGGAATGATTTAAAATGCATCGGTTACAGAAACAAAGCATAATCAGGTGTAAGGAAACACATCAATACAACCTTTCCCTTCATCCTAGGAAAAGGTTCCTTTAAAAGTTTCATTCATATAAAATCATGCATAATTAAATTATGGTATACGATATTGTGTTGAGTGACAAATTAAAGAATAAACTTTCATTATCTTAAATGCCGTATAAATTAATTTGCCTGTAGAATGTGAAATTCTTTTAATTCTAATAATTTGTAGCCACATGTTCATTTAGTGGTTGTCCAATTACCACAAACGAAGGACCGGGAGCTACTGCAACTTCGACGATCGAGTGTGATAAGTTAATTGAAATCGAAGGGCTTTCGATTGGTGAGTCTTCGTTTCGTCTTCAGAGTCTTCATTTATCGATGTTCCACATTGCAGATTCAAAAGGAAATTGGGGTCTTTGCTTTGAATATATTTACGTTAGATACCGCAATATTTTTAAGTCTAATGAATTAAGCAGTACGGACTCACTACATTATTGTCATAATTGTATTGCTTTGTGTGGGCAATCACGTTTCATAATCAGAGATGCAGGGAAAACATATGCATAACAAAGGTGAGCGTATTAATATATATAGTCAAGGATTTCGCTTGTATGGTAATATACTGCCTTGCATTGCTGCTTATTGTATTGTGTCAAGTTATGTACAACTTTGGTGTGTAGTTTTCTTATGTGCGAGTGTGGTCCTTATGTTTCGTTTTGTGTGGCCTTTATGTATCGTCTTAACTGCAAAATTAAAACTACACCCAAGCGTCACTCGGCCAGTAACACTCACGAGAAAAAGATTGTGTACTTTAAGTTTCCTTACGTCCAAGTCCAGGGAATAAGCTAATTTTAGACTTTCTTGGACAAGTGTCATGTATTGTGTTATTAAAATTGATGTCTATGTTTGAACGTTTTCAAATTTTGAAAATTGACTGATAATTCCCGGATAATTTTACATTTGGACAATTCCCGCATGAAAAATTCTCTCTTTCCTTAACTCTAACCCCTCTCCTGATGGAATTGTGGTTTGAAGTAGAACAGTTTGTTAAATTTCCATGGTTTTATTAGCCAAACTAGACAAATAAGTAATCAAACCCTCTATAATAGTTGTAACGACAATTATTAAGCCACATTCAACACTATTCTCTTTACTAGCATTCTGTTAATGTTTTTAACTTCTACTACTTTCAACTTCAACTTTTGAAATAAACATGTAAAACAAATACCATTAATATTGTGACACAAGGATTCGTTACTGTTGGTTACATTTTCACACAGAATATTTCATAAGTCGTTTTCAGGGAGGTACCTAAACGATATAGAGAATTTATTTATGTGTCAGGGAGTTATTGTTTTAATTCAAAAGGAAACATTCTACTACTCGCCACAAACGTTTCAAAACTTTCATAACAATTCCGACAACAATGCGTCCATACTTTTAATACAAGTCAATGCATTACAATAACAGCTGTTACAGAAGTTAGTGAGTAATGCCAGCTTAGAATACCTGAAGATTAGAACTCTGGACATTCCTAATCAGGGTAGGTTGTAAGTCCTTAATGAAAAGAGCCTCCTTGATTTTACATCTATACCAGTCATTCTCTACATGGAAAACTTTAGTATCACCTAGGTTTGGAAGTTTATGGGACGCCGTTTTACAGTGATCGTGTATGGAATTGAATTACTTGAAGTTGAAATCATTTACATGTTTTTGTAGATCTATCACAAAGCCTAAGTTTGGACTTCCCAAAGTCCCAAGCCTGAGTTTAGTTTGTTTTCAATTGTTTGCTGTATTTTGTTTGTTTTTTCGCCTTGAGGATGTAAGGTGTATTCTTACGAGAAATTGGCATAATATATTTTATTCATCATGAATTTCAAACTCACCGCTATTTTCAGTTTTCTTATATATATATATATATATATATATATATATATATATATATATATATATATATATATATATATATATATATATATATATATATATATATATATATATATATATATATATATATATATATATATATATATATATATATATATATATATATATGTATATGTATACATGTATACATGTATACATGTATACATGTATACATGTATATATGTATATATGTATATGTTTATGACTAAGGAAATTTCTTTGTTCTCAGAAACCGTTCCTAAAAGCTATTTAAAAATTACCTTAATATAAACTGCTTTAAATGGATTGTAATTATATTAGACTAAAGTTTATTTGATTTGATCTTGAATTCTAAAACTACATCTCGGCAGTGTATTTTCTCAAACAATGTCTTTTACATGGTGCAGATTTGAGCTTCCAGGATGTGACATCTCTTGACGGTTTTGACTTCTCTGGCGGATCTTTGATGAGTTCCGTCAATGTCGGAATATCTCAGACTTCCTTTGACGTCTCGATTGAGATTATGGATGACCTCAAAGTAGAGCACAAAGAGGAGTTCCTGATTACCTTGACGAGTGTGAGAGTCCCTGACTCCTTGATCCGTGATGGTTCAATTGTCTTTTTAGACAAGCAGACCTGTACTGTTTCCGTATGCGATGACGACACGGGTTGGTTCTCACGTTATCACGTCACATTTTAATTCTTCGCAAATACTGTAATGAGGTTACATATATACATATGAAGTGATTTTCTGATGCTTCTGTTATATAAAAACGCTTTGTTTAACTATTAAAGTGAAAGACGGACACTTTGTAACTCATGAATGTATTTTAATCAATAAAGATCATTTTTCTTCTCAATTTTCACAGCATCATGTTCGATAACACCAGATTCAATATGTGTCACAGAGGGAACAGATGTCTCTGCTACTGTCACTGTGGAATGCGATTTAGAGTTTCAAGATGGCGATTACACAATAAGTGAGGGAAAAGTATTTTCATTATTTGTAATTGGCCGGTGTTCCTACATCAATTGACAAGGTTCGATGGTAATCTTGAATTGATTTTGGATCTGCTTATCCTCCTGACCTGTGGTATTATAGGTGGGGAAAATTATTTGGTGAAAAAAGTTGGATTTCTCTTACAGGTTCAAGGAATAACTCACATTGTAACTCCACTACATGATGGAAATGTCTTAAAATTTCACTTTTTAATTCAAAGGGTGGCATTTTTTGTCAGACTGAGATGTAAAACGCTATGCAGAAAGCGGGTAATAATATACAGGAAGCTCGTTTGTGTAGATAACCAAATGTGTCAAAGAGTTCAATATATAGAACAGTTATTCTTGAAAGAGAATATCTGACTAAATTGAAAGTTGTTGCTTTGAGATGATGATTCATTACATTCCTTGACAATCTTCAAAATAATTACAGCCGCATAACTGACAGTGATATGGAATTCTCTTCGATTTTCGTTTTGTCTAGCTTTGTCCTATGATGGTGAAGACGCCAAGGACCCTGATGATTTTATGGGTATGATAACATCAACTCCAATTCCTTCCTGCTCCAGCACATTTAATTTAGCAGTTCCAATAGTTAACGATGAAGTGCCTGAGGATACCGAGATATTCCGCGCAGTCTTACTAAGTGGTAGTGATGGCCGAGCCGCAATCCAAGTTAGCACGTCAACCGTATCAATAAAAGATGACGATACTCGTAAGTTACAATTTTTTTCTCTTACGTCTACCGTTACAGAATATGTCATTAACTGGTATTATTGTAAGATTGTACTTTCAAAATGAGATATTT
>CM037844.1:9146787-9186551 GCA_021234535.1 Stichopus chloronotus
GGTTTCACAATTATATACTTGTGCATACTTGCTGCACTGCTTAAAGACTTGTTTGCAAAAATCATTTTGTGCATAAAACTCTTATGTTTGTGTGTGCCAGTGCTTTGTTTGTATAATACTGCAAAGAACGCCTGCCAACTTTGGCTAGTCTTGTCTTTTGTCGCAGTTGCAATTCCACCATATGAGCTACAGTAGGACCTGGGTCTGGGTACCCCAAGGAATACTAGAGATCTTATGAGGTAGCTAGTGTGAAACATCTCCTCACAGTGTGTAATGAATATGCCCTTCATTAAAGGGAAATCAAAAGCAGTTGTATTCTTGAAACAAAAAATTAACTTATAGAGAAGTGCACATGGACAGCGTTCTCTACAGTAAAGTCATGAATAGAAGAGTTACACCTCACACCCACATGGAATCAGTGGAGGTGAAGGGAACTATAAACAGTGACTGTGTTGCTGTTTGAATCTTCACATTTCTGATTACTTTGAGGCAAACTTTTTTGGGGTTTTTTGCTTGAGAAGAACATATATGTATATCAAGAGGTCAGTAGATGTAGGTTTGATTTTTCTTCTATTTGGAGTTGTACAGTTATGATGTTCATAGTTATTGTTACAATGAGAAAAGCCATTTTCCAAATCATTCTGAGTTCAAAACGTGTGTGTACTATGGGAGTTTGCAAAAGACTGCAAAGAGATTTTAAGTATGTCCAATCTTGCAGTTTGTTTCAGTTGCAATGCTCTGTACCAGCTAGAAGTTTCCAGCCTTGGGTATGGGTACTATCCATAGTACTGGAGACCTTTTCAGGTGGTGCACCAACATTGCCCAACTGTGTGTAATGAATATGTCCTTCATTAAAGGGAAATCAGAAGCAGTTGCATTCTTGGAATATACGTCAACTTGCAGAGAAGTTCCTGTTGGAAAAAAATCTACATTGTAATACATGAATGAGAGAGTTAAACTTTACAATCTCAAGAGGAAGTATGGAGTCAGTGGAGGTGATGGGAGCTAAAAAGTAGTTCTGTTGTTTGAGGTTATATGTGTCTGATTATTTTGTGCTATGCACGTATTTCTTTCTTTTGTTTTATTAGATCATATACAGTATATCAACAGGTCAGTAGCTGTAGGTTTTATCATTTTCTACCAGAAATTGTACAGTTATGGTATGCACAGGTATTGCTACACTTAGAAATATGTCATTTGCAAAATCATTATTGTAAAAACAACAGTGTGTGTGTGTATGTAATGTAAGTATGGTCAATCTTGCCTTTTGTTGCAGTTGCAATTCCCTCTTACCAACTTGGAGATTTCAACATGGGGTTTAACTTTTGATGCCATGTGCAGATATTACCAAACAATTTGTAGTTAATATGCCCTTGAGTAAAGTGAAATCAAAAGCAGTTGCGTTCTTAAAAAGAAAAGCATCAACTTGCAGGGAAGTACGCATGGAAGACGGTCTGCACTAAAGTCATGAATGAGAGAGTTAAACTTCACAGACATATGAATAGACATATGGAGGTGAAAGGAGTTAAAAAGTAGTTCTGCTATTGTTTGAGGTTTTACGTTTCTGCTTATTTTATTGTACACACATTTTTTTATTCTTTTGTTTTAGAAAAAAAAACATATCTGGTATATCAAGACGTGAGAAGCTCTAGATTTTCTTTTCCAAGAGAGGTTTCACAATTATATGTTTGTGCATAAAACTATGTATGTGTGTGCCAGTGCTTTGTTTGTATACTGTAATACTGCAAAGAACTTCTGCCAACTTCGGCCAGTCTTGCCTTTCGTCGCAGTTGCAATTCCACCATATGAGCTAGGATCTGGGGTATGGGTACCCCAAGGAATACTAGAGATTTTATGAGGTAGCTAGTGTGAAACATCTCCTCACAGTGTGTAATGAATATGCCCTTCATTAAAGGGAAATCAAAAGCAGTTGCATTCTTGAAACAAAAATTAACTTGCAGAGAAGTGCACATGGACAGCGTTCTCTACAGTAAAGTCATGAATAGAAGAGTTACACCTCACACCCACATGGAGTCAGTGGAGGTGAAGGGAACTATAAACAGTGACTGTGTTGCTGTTTGAATCTTCACATTTCTGATTACTTTGAGGCAAACTTTTTTTTTTCCTTGAGAAGAACAAGTATGTATATCAAGAGGTCAGTAGATGTAGGTTTGATTTTTCTTCCATTTGAAGTTGTACAGTTTTGATGTTCATAGTTGTTGTTACACTGAGAAATTAGCCATTTTCAAAATTATTCTGAGTTCAAAACGTGTGTGTGTACTATGGGAGTTTGCAAAAGACTGCAAAGAGATTTTAAGTATGTCCAATCTTGCAGTTTGTTTTAGTTGCAATGCTCTGTACCAGCTAGGAGTTTCCAGCCTTGGGTATGGGTACTATCCATAGTACTGGAGACCTTTTCAGGTGGTGCACCAACATTGCCCAACTGTGTGTAATGAATATGTCCTTCATTAAAGGGAAATCAGAAGCAGTTGCATTCTTGGAATATACATCAACCAGCAGAGAAGTTCCTGTTGGAAAAAATCTACATTGTAATACATGAATGAGAGAGTTAAACTTTACAATCTCAAGAGGAAGTGTGTGCAGTATGGAGTCAGTGGAGGTGATGGGTGCTAAAAAGTAGTTCTGTTGTTTGGGGTTTTATGTTTCTGATTATTTTGTGCTATGCACATATTTCTTTCTTTTGTTTTACAAGATCATATACAGTATATCAACAGGTCAGTAGCTGTAGGTTTTATTATTTTCTACCAGTAGTTGTACAGTTATGGTATGCGTAGGTATTGCTACACTTAGAAATATGTCATTTGCAAAATCATTTAAAAAAAAAAAAAACTGTGTGTGTGTATGCCACATTGGTACACACACATGGTATTGTAAGTATGGTCAATCTTGCCTTTTGTTGCAGTTGCAATTCTCTCTTACCAACTTGGAGATTTCAACATGGGGTTTAACTTTTGATGCCGTGTGCAGATATTGCCAAACAATCTGTAGTTAATATGCCCTTGAATAAAGTGAAATCAAAAGCAGTTGCATTCTTGAAAAGAAAAACATCAATATGGAGAGAGTAGCTTAGAATATTGTATACTCTTTGGTCATATGTGAGAGAGTTAAATTTCATACTCACAATGGTAATAGGTCAATGGAGGTGAAGGCAGCTAAAATTCGTTCCTTTGTTGCTTGAGGTTTTACGTTTTTTATTATTTCAAGGCACACATAAATTTCTTTCTTTTGTTCTAGAAGAACATGTATGGTATAGCCAGATGGCTATTAGCTACCTGTATGTTTACTTTTTTCTTCCAAAGCTTGTGCAGCTTTGATGTGCATAGTTGTTGTTACACTGAGAGATGTGATTTGCACAAGTTATTTTGTGTGCAAAACTGTCGTGTGTGTGTGTGCCAGTGAAGCTTGCAAAAGACTGCAAAGATATTTAATTATGGCCAGTCTTGCCTTTTGTTGCAGTTGTAATCCTCTTATGCCTGCCAGGGATTTTCCAGATGTTGTTCGTGTATCTTAAACCAGTATTACATGTGCCCCAAGGCACACCCAACACTAATAATCTTTTTAGGGAGTAGGATGGACATCGTTCACAAACCTTCATTGTTTTGTTGGAAATGACTGATATGGCTGCAGGTTACTAGCACAACCAACAGCTGAGCCAATGTGTTTCATCTTTCATGCCATAAAATTTTTGAACTTGCAGGTAGAAGGATATTATTCTTGTTTGAATTTAAAGTCAGTCATCTAACCCTTCTCCACCTAACTGTATTTACTACGTAACTCTCAGTAGTAGCATTGACATGCGATCATTGATTCCTAACTAGAACTGTACCTCTCACTTAGCAAACACAGAATGAATGGGTACTATTGGCAAAGGGGAGACTGCTTGAAGTCCTCTGCCTTTATACACTGTACTAGGTAATCATTTAAAAGACAATATTGCAGCCCAACAACGTATTCAGTACTAGAAGTTAAAATATTCAGCTACCATATTGCATCATCTCATCCAGACCTCAATCTTCTTTGAACTTAAGGAAAAGATGAATGAAGTAATGTGTGAGTCTTGTACTACCTTGGAACGGAAAGTATTTTTAATAAAGCTTTTTCTTGCCTTTGCCAACTTCTTGCCAATTTCTTGCTGCCAAAGATATTTATAATAAAACAAAATATGGAGTCACATTGTACCCTTTTGTAGAAATAGTATAAAGTTTTGTATCTCTTTTTTTTGTATCTTTAAGGTAAGCTATTTGACATTTGGTACACACTTGGTACAAATATATCATTTTCCCAAGAGGAAAGCACTTTTGTATCTTTTTCATAAACTTTGTTTCATTCCAAGTTGAAACTCTAGTCAGGGAAGACAAGTTTGCTTTTAAGGCACGAATCTTACCATTTCCAACAACGATTTATGAGATGTGGTTTGTGCTGTTAAATGTGGATCATACAGAAATATACACGAAATGTAAATCTGCACCCCTCCCTCAGCTCCACATACACTGTATCTTGGCCAATGTCTTAGTTATAACTATTCGCCTGCCAATCCATACATGACTTCATACAATTGGTATAATTAGTGGTGTAAAAGTCAGTATGATAGTTAAAATTTTGTCTGTATTGGACAGTTTTAAACTTCATTAAAACACGTTCTGCCTTACATCTATCAGGTGTTTATAAATTTTGATCCGTTTGCGAATTTACAGATTACACTCATGAAATTAGCTAAGGTGGATAGCTGACACGCTGTGGTGGCCGACATTGCTGGACCTGATTTCCAAAAGGGATGTTTGTACCCTCTTTCATCCTCATCCCCCTCTCCATTCCCATCCCGCTCTCCATTCCCCTTACCCTGAAAATGTGTTCATACTGATTTGCAATTAGGGTATTGTTTCAACAAAGCAATTTACCTTCACAGTAAAGTTACTTTTTATATCTCAGAATTTGTGCCTAGAATATATTTTATGTGCAACTCTTGAGTATGGGGGTTAGCACAGCTCTCCACATTTCGATTAGTGGCCAGGGACACACTTTCAAATGTCCTATCGTTGGTGTTAGGGTACTTGTTCCCAGAGCGCATAAGAGTTACGCCAATGCCTCCCCACCTCATTTCATGAAAACAAACTCTTTGATGGGGCAGAGATGTAAAAGTACTTCTTTCACGGAGGACTGCCACGTAATAAATAACTTTTGCATGGTGAAACTTTCCCTAACGCTCTGTATGTGCCATTTTTACCCCACTGGAGTTGCCTGTCTACGGTATTACTTTTTGATGGATAAAACTGCATGGAATTGCTGTTCCTCTCCTTACCTCAAGGTCCCTTAATCTTCATTTAGATGTAGTCTCAAAACGCCATACTAATTGGTGAAATGGTAGTGTCTGACCTGTTTTTTTTAAATACCATTCAAAGGTATACAGAAGCTCAAGTTTCAAAGCCCTCAATTCTGTTAAGGTCATTTTAAGCCCCCTCCCCACCTCACCCCCCTTTTCAAGTGGGCTTGATGCTCTTACTCTTGAGGTGTTAATCAGTTAATATACTGTGGTAGGTATGTTGAAACTTATGGTAACGTATCAAGCTAATAATATATTAAATATTAAGTTATAAGCTATAGTTCCTTTGGATTTCATGAAATTCTGATTGATATTAGCAAATATAATAAATTATGTACTGTTTCTGTAGGTAGTTTCCATAGGTCTACCAAAGGTACATATTCTAACACTTCCGTCTCCCAACTGTACTATTTAGGGTTTGAAAACATTAGGGAGACGAAAATTACGAAAAAAATGATGCATATCTCTTATCGTTCGGCACATTAGACCCGAACGCCTCGCAATACCTAGAGCTATACATAACGTGTAATATCACACGAAAATTTGTGTATGTTTGTATTCTTTCTTTGTATAATGCCCATTTATCACGATGTCTCCCTAAAGGAATATTAAATGCCATGTCTCCCAGACTTACAATTTAGCGTTATATATATATATATATATATATATATGTATATATATATATTATATATATGATATATATATATGTACTATATATCATGTATATGTATATACTGTAATCATTGTAGATCATATAATTGTATATATATATGTATCAGATATAAATGTATATCTATGTATATTAATATAGATATATCTAATATAATATCTATATATATATATATATATTCAATATAATATATATAATGGTTAAACAGTATACAAATAAAAACATAACTGGTTGACTTGAAGAGTACAAAACAATGAACAATTTATTCGAAATTTTTTGGTTCCCCTGGGAACCTTCTTCATCGAGAAGCAGAAAACAATATGAGCCAGCCTAGTAGAGGCTAACAACATGCTAGTGAGAAAATAAATAAACAAACAGAATGTGAAAGGCAATAGGCAGGTGATAAGTGCAAAAGTAAACAATCAACGTAGAAATGAATAAAACGAGTATTGGTTTAGGACACCAAGGTCTTTGTTCAGCCCGGTGACATGGGAATTGAGCTTAAAATCCATTTAATTTCGGCTCCATTACGGTGTTCAGTACTTGGAAAATTGTTTGCAATGATTAAAACTTTAATGTTATTAAGAGAATGTCCATTTTGGTTATAGTGCTCTGCCACTGGAAAACCTGGAGTGTTGTCACCGATAGACTTTTTATGATTGTTAAACCTAAGGCAAAAAGAAGTCTTAGTTTCACCAACGTAGATTCCTTTCGTACATAAATTACAGTGCAAAATATAAACAACATTGCAAGAGTCACAATTGAGGTTAGGAGGACTAATGGTAAAATTAACATTAGGGATGTTAATATGTTCGCCAATGCTGATGTGTTTGCAGATTTGGCAACATGTTTTGTCGCAGTGGGTATTACCTCTAATGGTTACATCAGGGTTGCAAAGTTTAGAGGAGGTAAGGAGCCGTCTAAGGTTGGGAGATTGACGGAGGGCTAGGGGAGGAGGATCGGAAAAGATAGCCAGGAGAGAGGGATCATCTTTGAGAGTGGTAAAAGCCTGTTTCAAAGTGCGAGCAAGATGCGTGATAAGGGGATGAAAATTGAAAACCAGGGGGACGCGTTTAACAGGGGTCTTAACCTTGTAGGATAAAAGGTCATGACATTAAAGGGCGACAGCTTTATGAACACCCTGTTTAATTATGTGGATAGGGTAACTATTCGAAAGAAAATGTCCAGTGAGAATAGAAACTGAGCATTCGTAGTCTTTGGGGTCAGAACAAATACGCTTAATGCGGAGGCACTGGCTATAAACAAAGGACTTTTTAAGTTTGTAGGGATGGACACTGTCAAAATGAACAAGAATGTGTTTATCAGTAGGTTTGCAGTATAGGGAAGTAGAGAGAAAGCCGGTGTTCAATTCGACAAACACATCGAGAAACGGAATTTGAGTACTGGAAACTTCGAATGTGAACTTAATGCTAGGATGAAAAGAATTAACGTGACCTTTGAAGAGTTCAAGAGATGCCATGTGTCCAAATGAAAAAAATGTCATCAACATATCGGTAGTAGTGAGATGGTTTTAAGTGAAATTTACTTAACAAATCCACTTCAGGCTTATGCATAAAAAGATTAGCATAACAAGGTGCCATCTTAGTGCCCATGGCGGTACCATTAATTTGCTGATAAAAATTATTATTGAAAGTGAAAAAGTTATTCTTAAGAATGAAAGTAGTAACTTGGGAAATGTCACATGCAAGTTCGGGGTCAGCGGTGTGATCAAGAAGGAATTCTTTACAAGCGAGGGCGCCCTCTTCATGGGGAATATTGGTATAGAGGTAACATCCATGGAAACAAGGAGTGCATCCTTGGGGAGTGTGCCTGTATCGAAAATAGTCCTAAGAAAATGCATGGTGTCCTGAAGGTAGCTAGGAATCCTATGCAGTAGGGGGTTGAGGATACTGTCAACATAGCCAGAAAGATCTTCTGTGAGGGTCCTGATGCCTGATCTTATAGGCCTACTCGGTATTTGAACGGGGAGAATCTTGAATCTTAGCTAATTCAATTGATCTATATATATCTTTTTCGGGAACAGACAATTCATTAAGATTCGGGGCAGGGATACTAAAGTCAAACCTGCTAGCTAAATAGCTATGGATAATGTTAGGAAGTTTGTGGACTTTGGGCAGGGTGTAAAAATAGCCTGGTCTAGGTTTGGAGGGAAGAAGTTTGCTTACCGTACAAGAAGTACGTGCTGAAAGGTCATCCAAGAGTTCCTTAGTAGAGTTCCTTAGTAGAGTTCCTTAGTAGAGTTCCTTAGTAGCGTTCCTTAGTAGAGTTCCTTAGTAGAGTTCCTTAGTATAGTTCTTTAGTAGAGTTCCTGAGTAGAGTTCCTTAGTAGAGTTCCTTAGTAGAGTTCCTTAGTAGAGTTCCTTAGTAGAGTTCCTTAGTAGAGTGCCTTAGTAGAGTTCCTTAGTAGAGTGCCTTAGTAGAGTGCCTTAGTAGAGTGCCTTAGTAGAGTTCCTTAGTAGAGTTCCTTAGTAGAGTTCCTTAGCAGAGTTCCTTCGTAGAGTTCCTTGGTAGAGTTCCTTTGAAGAGTTCCTTTGAAGAGTTCCTTAGTAGTGTTCCTTAGTAGAGTTCCTTCGTAGAGTTCCTTAGTAGAGTTCCTTAGTAGAGTGCCTTAGTAGAGTGCCTTAGTAGAGTTCCTTAGTAGAGTTCCTTAGTAGAGTTCCTTAGCAGAGTTCCTTCGTAGAGTTCCTTGGTAGAGTTCCTTGGTAGAGTTCCTTGGTAGAGTTCCTTTGAAGAGTTCCTTGGTAGAGTTCCTTGGTAGAGTTCCTTTGAAGAGTTCCTTGGTAGAGTTCCTTGATAGAGTTCCTTGGTAGAGTTCCTTTGAAGAGTTCCTTTGAAGAGTTCCTTAGTAGAGTTCCTTAGTAGAGTTCCTTAGGAGAGTTCCTTAGTAGAGTTCCTTGGTAGAGTTCCTTTGAAGAGTTCCTTGGTAGAGTTCCTTTGAAGAGTTCCTTGATAGAGTTCCTTTGAAGAGTTCCTTGATAGAGTTCCTTTGAAGAGTTCCTTGGTAGAGTTCCTTTGAAGAGTTCCTTTGAAGAGTTCCTTAGTAGTGTTCCTTAGTAGAGTTCCTTCGTAGAGTTCCTTAGTAGAGTTCCTTAGTAGAGTTCCTTAGTAGTGTTCCTTAGTAGAGTTCCTTAGTAGAGTTCCTTAGTAGAGTTCCTTAGTAGAGTTCCTTAGTAGAGTTCCTTAGTAGAGTTCCTTCGTAGAGTTCCTTAGGAGAGTTCCTTAGTAGAGTTCCTTAGTAGAGTTCCTTAGTAGAGTTCCTTAGTAGAGTTCCTTAGTAGCGTTCCTTAGTAGAGTTCCTTAGTAGAGTTCCTTAGTATAGTTCTTTAGTAGAGTTCCTGAGTAGAGTTCCTTAGTAGAGTTCCTTAGTAGAGTTCCTTAGTAGAGTTCCTTAGTAGAGTTCCTTAGTAGAGTGCCTTAGTAGAGTTCCTTAGTAGAGTGCCTTAGTAGAGTGCCTTAGTAGAGTGCCTTAGTAGAGTTCCTTAGTAGAGTTCCTTAGTAGAGTTCCTTAGCAGAGTTCCTTCGTAGAGTTCCTTGGTAGAGTTCCTTTGAAGAGTTCCTTTGAAGAGTTCCTTAGTAGTGTTCCTTAGTAGAGTTCCTTCGTAGAGTTCCTTAGTAGAGTTCCTTAGTAGAGTGCCTTAGTAGAGTGCCTTAGTAGAGTGCCTTAGTAGAGTTCCTTAGTAGAGTTCCTTAGTAGAGTTCCTTAGCAGAGTTCCTTCGTAGAGTTCCTTGGTAGAGTTCCTTGGTAGAGTTCCTTGGTAGAGTTCCTTTGAAGAGTTCCTTGGTAGAGTTCCTTGGTAGAGTTCCTTTGAAGAGTTCCTTGGTAGAGTTCCTTGATAGAGTTCCTTGGTAGAGTTCCTTTGAAGAGTTCCTTTGAAGAGTTCCTTAGTAGAGTTCCTTAGTAGAGTTCCTTAGGAGAGTTCCTTAGTAGAGTTCCTTGGTAGAGTTCCTTTGAAGAGTTCCTTGGTAGAGTTCCTTTGAAGAGTTCCTTGATAGAGTTCCTTTGAAGAGTTCCTTGATAGAGTTCCTTTGAAGAGTTCCTTGGTAGAGTTCCTTTGAAGAGTTCCTTTGAAGAGTTCCTTAGTAGTGTTCCTTAGTAGAGTTCCTTCGTAGAGTTCCTTAGTAGAGTTCCTTAGTAGAGTTCCTTAGTAGTGTTCCTTAGTAGAGTTCCTTAGTAGAGTTCCTTAGTAGAGTTCCTTAGTAGAGTTCCTTAGTAGAGTTCCTTAGTAGAGTTCCTTCGTAGAGTTCCTTAGGAGAGTTCCTTAGTAGAGTTCCTTAGGAGAGTTCCTTTGAAGAGTTCCTTGGTAGAGTTCCTTTGAAGAGTTCCTTGGTAGAGTTCCTTTGAAGAGTTCCTTTGAAGAGTTCCTTAGTAGAGTTCCTTAGCTCTCGCTGAAGAAGGTTCCAGGGGAACCGAAAATATCAAATAAATTTTTCATTGTTTTGTACTCTTCAAGTCAACCAGTTATGTTTTGTATACTGTTTAACCATTTATTTTCTCGGAGTGCATGTGGACTTCTCTTTAAGCATATATACATATATGTATATATATATATATGCACCTGATAGTGTTAAAGTACTGTAGCCTTTAGGCCATGTACCTCCTAGAAAAGACCCATCTTGCAAAATAACAAATGAAAGGATTGTTTGCAATATTATACTCGTTACGGTACTTCACAGGAAAGTAACTTCACTTTAGAGCACATGTAGGTTCAACAAGCTTTATTGTGATCTTGCTAGCCGGTCTGTCAAATTATGAGTAGCATATATGCTAGGTAAATTAAACGTAAATTGAACGTAATCAAATGAGGTTGTAGCCTATGCTAACGTTAGGCCTGGCCGGCTTAATCAGAAGTTTATTCTAGGAAATTTTCGGGTGTAACATGACTTATCAAGTCTAAATTCAGTTTGAAGTCAATGTACGGGAAATGTTACCTTAACAAAGCCTAACTCCCTGGGACAACATTAGCCCCAGTGAATGTATCTTACTAACTTAAAAAGTGAGGGAGCTGGGGTACGTCAGACAATTATTAAGTCCTGGTTGTGAGCAAGAGATAACTCATTAGTGTTCAACATTGCCAGTATCACATCACACCTGTAACGGTTTCTCTGCAAAGTGTTGAAGCAAACAACAGGCCAAATGTCAATACACCTCCAATATCCTCAATGTAAACATTTCCACAATAGTTTGAATCTGAGTTATTATAATATAATATCTATACATGGTAATTCAATCCCTAGAAAATATAATCATAGCCCCTATCTCAGTATTTTTCAGATAGGTCCTTCCAAAGAACATTTATCATAACTTCCCAACCCGCCCCTGTTTACAGCAAATTATAGTATCCTTTCAGCTGAATCTTGTCATTAAAATGCTCAAAAGGGAGCCTCTATTTCTAAGTCTTTCTGACCATCTTCCTCTTGAAACAATTCTGTCACACTGTCTGTCACAAGGCTAGCAGTAATCATTCCCAACTACTAACATAACATAACAAGTTTAAAGGGAAGGAGGGCAAAAGCCCCATAAGATGCCCTGTAATCGAGACCCCCCCCAAAAAAAAAACCCAACCAAACTAATATCCAATATATCCCAGCATAATTAGGTTCTGCCACAGTCACAATTAAACTTATTGTAAGAGTAATTTGTCAGGTGTTAAGTTTGTCAGGTGTTTAAGGTATTCTAGTAAGGTATTCTTGATATGTTCTTTAGGTTGCATGTATTGATATGCTAATTTCATGACAGCTGTTTATGTCTCTGCTATGTTGTTCAAATAGTTTTCTTGTGCTGTGTAATTGTAAGCTTCTTGCTCAGTTGACTATCTTTCTGAGTTCACTCTGTAACTGGCAGTCTGACTCGACGCATCACGTCGCTATAATTTAATTTCTGGCTATGTGAATATAAGTATTTTACCATAACCTCTACCAGTCCACGCCTGTCATCTCTCTCCGTGTTCGTGTTCTCAAAGTATACCTTGCTCCGCACCCACAAATACATTTTATTAAAGGACTCGCCCATCTCTTCCACCAGCATTTTCTGGTGCATGGCCGACGTTACAATGTTACCTTTGAAGCTATTTGCTGAAGTGGAATTTACAACCCAATTAGGCAGACTATTCCATTCTTTGACAACTCTATGAGAGAAGCTAAACTTTCTCACATCAAGCCTAGAGAAGCATTTCACCAGCATTTCACGAACATGGGAATTAGGACAAATCTCTAAGTAATTACAATTAGACAGAGAATTCCTACCAGATAGGAATTTGAAAACCTGCAACATATCCCCCCTGATCCTTCTTAACTCAAGAGTAGTAAGTCCCACACATTTTTAGGGAAATAGGGCGTTTAGAATACACCAACATGACATACAAAAGAAATAGCTTTAGTCATTGTTAAACCATTCAGTCTCATCAATAAACATCTGCCAAAGCTTCATCTCCTCAAAACATTATGCATGTGATGAGTAATGGAAGATGAATCATTTGAATTTTGAAAAGTTTGGGTGAACAAATTAGTAATGAGCAACAAAGTACTGAGTTTCTATCTGTGAGAAACTTATTTCTTGAAAAGAAGGCTACTGTCCATCCTAATTTTGAATAATCTATCATTCTGCGTCCACAAACATTGGTTTTGATAATATGGGTGTTTTCTGTTAAACAAACGCCCTATTTCCCTTTAAGCCTATCATGATAAGGGAGATGGCGTACATCGGGAATAAGCCGATCGAGTGGCCCTCTTTTTTGTTCCTTCTTTTAGGTCTTTTTCTGAAGTCACATTACTCAAAATACTATCAGCCGTGGTATAATCATAATTCAAATTATTAGTATCAAAGTGAAGAACTTTGCATTTGTCAGCATTAAAAGACATTTACCAAGTTTTGGACCATGTTAATAATCTATCCAAGTCCCCTTGCAACAATGAAGCATCCCTGTCATCATTTACTATCCGATACAGCTTGGTGTCATTAGCAAACTTACTAATACTAGAAGTGAGAGAGCTATCTAAATCATTAATGAAAATCAAGAAGAAAACTGGGCCAAGAACAGAACCCTGAGGAACTCCACTTGTGACATCTCTCCAAGAAGAGAAATTACCATTGACAACAACTACTCTACCTAGTGCCAAGAATTGATCCTATCTGCACACCTGCACTGAATACCTAATTAACTGACGCAGTTTTACCATAAGTCTGCCCAAGGGCGGATGGGGGGGGGGGCAATCCAGACTAATGATACCGTAGAGAGCTTCAAAAAGTCTGCAAAAATAGCTTCGAAATCATTGTTTTGAAACTAGGGGCCTAAATCACCACAGATCACTATGTATTCATTTCAACGAAAAAGTATGTCACCGAAGGCAAAATTATCCCGCCTTCTTTACGACAATCCAAACAAAACTAGAAAAGCGGTTGCGAAAATCGTAACCACACTGTTTATGAGTTCGTGTAGAGGCGAAGTTGTTTACGGTTCTTTTGTGACCGTCGGTTGGTAGTAGAAGGGGAATTTCTATGTTTATTTGTAACAGATAGGGCCACATAAATATATTTAAGAAGATGGAAGCCATGTCTAGATTCTCCAAATATATTTGTGACAAACTGTTGGAGCCAAAACGTAAAAACGTCGAATCCTGTACATGATGCCAATCTTGGGTTGTAGGCTACTGCAGGCTACTAGAAGTATGTAGACCTACTATGTTACAGGTCGCGTTTGGTTGCAATTACTTCAGGGTTAATCAAGACATTCAACCCAAACTTGAAACTGATTTTTTTTTTGACAGTGAGAAACCCAAGGGATGTCACGCTCAGATCCTTAATGCTGCTGGCTGTGAGCTCTTTCCTGTACTTTCACCAGATGTGATCCTGTATTCATGTCTGGGGTCATCATGGTCAGCGGTCACGTGTCCAGGTGCATTTCAACTACAAACTGTCCTCTGACTTTCATTTGTCATCATAAACTTTGAATATTTTGAAAGAAAATGTCTATTTTACCATACAGTTCTATATACCTTGCTGGATTCAACGAGCCAAACAAAACTATGGGAAGCAATAACCTACTGTCAGCCTGACTTGCTGCATTCTTTATCGTACTAGATAACATTTAAAGAATGTCAAATGCCTAGAGCCTTGGAAAAGTAACATATGATTGAAGTTGTGAGTGGAATATAATGGTTAGTAGAACAGTAATTGCTTTCAATGTTTGAAGAAGAAGTACATGAGAGAATTTATTTTCCGTTTTGCTCTCCGTGTACTGTACTCAATCTAGTGAACTCAGTGCTACTAGTTTCTGCAAGTGTTATATTTAATGTTTTGACAAGCGGAGACTGAATAGGTCCTATATATTTTATACAAGAATTACTTCTTTCACCTTTGTATAGGCTTTGTAGTTTGAATATCATGATACATTGCAGCCGTCACCTTGGCGGGTAGAGTGGGATATTGTGACATTTCCAAAAGTAAATTCAAAAGATACAACTATGGCCACAGTTCCAGTCTGTCGTTTCCCAAATTTAACTCTCCTTTTGAAATGATTAATAGCAATCTTGCTCCAATAGTTATATATGTTGGCTGTATATTAAAACATCTGTATATGTGAACGAAAAAGGAAAAAAAGATTATAGCAAAAACAAAACATAATGCAAATAAGTCAAATGTCCAACCAAGTCTAGTCTCTTTTCAGTGTGGCAGGTAGCCTCCTCTAGTTCCTTAATTCACTAGGTTGCTCAGCCTGCTTCCGAGCTACGTTTAGGCCTTAGAACAAGGGAGTAGGCTAATGTTAATAACTTTTGTACACTCTTTATGTCCAGCTGACTGATCTGCAAAAATATCCTAGTTCATCTTTTCAGTCAACCACTGACCACATGTGTGAATTAATTTTAAGTGACGCGCTCCTTAAATAAAATCAGTCACGCCCTAGTTCGTGCTCAGCCTGCCTGCTTCAGAGATAAAAAAATAACAAACCCTATAGAAGCCCTCCCCATCCAAGTTGTCTGTTTAGTAGAATAAAACATGGATGTGCCTTCCTATTTTTACGAGCGAATGCGAAGTATAGTAGTCGCTTTTTACGAGCGAATGGACTTGACACAGTGTTTTTATTCTGTGTCTTGTTAATTTTGTTAATCTATAAGTGTTTGTAGATTAATAGATGTTAGTAATAAATAGAGTACATGTATTTAAGGCGTCACTAGCTTTGATGCCTTTGAGGTGTTTTCCTTGACAGATTTTTTTAATTGTACGGTTCATGGAGCGACTGTATCACGTTCTTAAGGGGCCTTTCTACGTTTTTTGTCGATAGCTGTTACTTTAGAAAAAGCACCCTCATCAGCTCATGTTTTGAAACGTTTGAACGATTTATGTAATTTTTGATTCCTTGCCGAAGGCAGAGGAATCTATGCGATGGTGATGTCGTGTGTGTGTGTATGTATGTATGTATGTGCGTGTGTGACGCCTGCTTGTAAACACGATGTCTCAAGAAGCGTAACTCTGAGTGATCTCATATTTGACATGTAGATTGCCCATATTGAGTAGATGATCCCTATTGTTTTTGGTGGAGGTCAAAGGTCATTTGGGGTCACTAGAGGTCAAAAGGTAAATACCTTGAAAATTGCTTGTAAACACGATATCTCCAGAAGAGTAATTCTGAGTGATCTCATACTTGGCATGAAGGTTGCCCTTATTGAGTAGATGATCCCTATTGTTTTTGGTGGAGGTCAAAGGTCATTTGGGGTCAACAGGGGTCAAATTGTGAAAACGTTGTAAACACGATATCTCAAGAAAGGAAGCTTGTAGTAATCTCATGTTTAGTATGTAGTTGCACCATGTTGAGTAAAGGAACCCTATCGTTTTCAGTGGAGGTCAAAGGTCATTTGGGGTCAACAGGGGTCAAATTGTGAAAACCATGTAAACACGATATCTCAAGAAGAGAAGCTTGAGCAGATGTCATATGAAGTGGGTAGGTGTATCTTATTGAGTACAAGGGTCACCAGAGGTCAAAAGGTAAATACCTTGAAAATTGCTTGTAAACACGATATCTCCAGAACAATAAATGTGGGAGATCTCATAGTTAGCGTGTGGATTGCCCATATTGAGTAGATGATCCTTGTTTTTTTGGCAGAGGTGAAAGGTCATTTGGGGTCATGGGAGGTCAAAATGTGAAAAACTTGTATCTACAATATTTAAAGAACGGTCCTTCTAGTGAATTTTATACTTGTAATGTAGAATCCTCTTGTTGATTTGAGAACTTCTTTTAGGACATACCAACATAACCATAAAGAAAAGATGAAGACAACATTAAATTTGGTATCAAAGATTACTATTTTGCAAACCTTATGCTACTATCCTCATAAGGACATGTGAGCATGCATGAATTGTAAATTGGAATTGATTAAATATACCATGGGTTATTAGCTTTATAAAAAGAACTAAATTACTGATCATTTGGATCAAATACCCTTGAGCGTGCATGAACTGTGATTGCTTAATTGCATGAATCAATTTGTAACTGACCCCCCTCTGTTCAAATTGGTCACTGTTATCTGACATAATTTATCACAGTTGACTGCCAGTAGAAACCACAATGTCCAGAATAAATCATACAGTCTGTTGATCCAGGTGCTCAATGGACTTAACCATTTACTGTATAAACAGTGTCTCTGTTTAGCCCTAAAAGGTAAATAGGGCGTTTGTTTTACAGAAAACAACCATATTTTTAAAACCATTATTTGTGGACATAGAATGATAGATTATTCAAAATAACGAATTACAGTAGCCTTATTTTCAAGGAATAAGATTCTCACAGATCAGAAATTTAGCTATTTGTTGCTCAACAATAATTTGTTCACCCAAACTTTTTAAAATTCAAATGATGCATCCGTTACTCATCACATGCATAATGTTTTGAGGAGATGAAGCTTTGACAGATATTTATTGATGAGACTGAATGGTTTAACAATGGTTAAGGCGAATTTCTTTGTATGCCATGTTGATGTATTCTAAACGCCCTATTTCACTTTACAGTAGTTCAGGTAAGCTTTAAACAAATGACTACTGTGTATCAAACCAGGGAAACTTGTACTGTGTGTTGTGTCTTTAAGTAGACTAAAGGCAAAATTGCAAGTCATGCTAGATTCTTGTTTAATAGGAATATCAGTTTTTACTAATTTTCAAGGACCTCATAGCCATTGGGAAGAACATCATGCCAAAAAATCAAATATGAAAGAGCTGCCACCAATAGCTGTAACTCAACAAAATAAAGTGCTATAATTTTGATTAAATAAACATGTTTACCTTTTTATCAAGTTATTAGACACGACAAAATATAATTTGTTCCCCTGCAGCATCATATCCGTTTGGGAGTTTTCTCATGTTTGTGTAAGTCAAAGGTTATTTGGGGTGACAAAAGGTCGAAACCTTGTATGCATGATATTTTAAGGGTGATAAATAAGAGGGATCTTATACTTAATTTGTGAATTGTTCATATTTAGCATGTTGATGGCCATATAGGGTAGGTGATACCTATTGTTTTAAGTGGAGGTGAAAGGTCATTTTGGGTCACGAGATTTCAAAAGGTTTTGACCTTACTAAGATGGTATCTCAAGAAGGATAACTGTGTGGGATCTCATGCTTGTCATGTGGGCGATTCATGTTTGTTACAATATATATCATGAGGCAAGGAATCACTAAGCCTTTTGGCTTTCTAGTTTGTTGTGTTATTATGTTCAACAAATTGTACGGGTAATCTCTCTTTAAAATAGATCAACTATACTTAAGAAAAGAACGACAAACTACAGAGTTGCGTTTTATTTTCTTCTTAATTGAAGACTTCCAGTAGGTTGAGGTACAGTAAACGGATCAGATAACGAAGTTGCCCGGATGGAAAAATTGCGCAATACTAACTGCGTAGTTATCTTCGGGCCCAGGAGTTTCAACTGAGACTTGAATTTCCCTTGCAAACAGGCGCTTGCTTTGCCGATAAACATGTGACCCGATATATGATACAGTTGTGGATTTGGAGTAATAATAGTCAGGCTATTAGCTAAGGTTGTGGACATTGAATGCTACCGTGGCTCGGAAAGGACATTTCGAGATTTTGATGTGTAGTGGTAGTTATGCTGATTGGAGTTTTGAGCGCGTGCGCAGGGTTGTACTGAGCTGCATGTAATAACTAGTGATTTTTGTAGTGTATTTTGTTGATATTTACACGTTTTTTTTTTTCGTAAACGGTTGTTCTTTATAGAGAGGTCCCTATCCTCCCGCCACACATAGGCCTACTAGCAATCTTATAAGACAATATACGGTTCCTTTGAGCAACCGTATTGTAAATGAATATCAGCTCAGCGTAGTCCTGCCAAACTACCAAAGCAGGGGGAGTGAGAGACTTGAGGGTGTTTATTTTCTTGAAAATTAGACTGAGACAGGTTGGAATGTAAAGACTGGTCTCGGATGAGAGAGTTGCACAATGAAAGACTGCTAGTTGTCTCCTTACCTTCAGAGCTCATTACATGAGACAAAGATCGCTTATGCAAGCATGATCACGTATGTGCCTTACCCGGTTGAAGCTAGCGAACAATAAGCACTAGGCCTACCATATCAAGGAACCGGTAAAGAAGTACGGAAAAGTGAAACTGCCATTAGTAAGGGAATTTTGCAGTAATGGATTTCCAATCATAGGTGTGAATTTCAAGCCGGGTTTTGGCTAGGTTGTTAATATCACATTTCTTTTTGTAATCTAAACATGTCCACGTCTTAATAGCATACACGTCACTCCCCGGTACACGGATCAAGTCAATTTTAATATCACCACGGCGTATCACTGATATTCTTTTCGAAACACTCCAGTTTGTAGCAAATAATTCCCCGGCCCCTCACCTCTCATCAATGGGTTACCAGTATTCTTTTCTGAAATTGAAGTGACAAACCTTACAGCAAATTCACCATCTGCAAAACTACCTGTCTTAACTCCCATATCAGAATTGTTAACTGGGTGCACCGAAGCACCGCCTCCATTCGCGAGTATGAATGCCTTGCATTCTGGTATATCCTGTAGCCAATCTCCACTGAACACGAGAGAACTGTTACGTATGGTAGGCTATACAAAACTGCAAATTCATACGAGGGCAACTTGTCGTCTTCCCAGAGATGCCGAGTTGCCTGATGTGTATAGGCACTTAGTACATACCGAGTTGTCAGACTTCACAAAGGCACTGAAAAGTGTGAAGCTGTTTTGTCTTACATGGGCGAATTGTCCATGCCTTTATGTGCGTGTTCTTTGAACCCGTTACTCTTTTTAAACTGAAAAACAAATCTAAACCCATTTCGACAATTTCTGTTGACAAGACAAGTTGGACAAAACTTTACTCGTCATTGTCAAGAGCTAAAAACACTTTTAGGCCAAAATACACATTTAACAAGGACAAATAAATCGTCAGGAATTGGCCGCATCGATTTCTGCCGTACAGTTTGCACACACGTACTCGCGCCCAAGTATGCCCAGAATGCAAACTGTGTTCCGTGGATACGAACCATCCGATGAACATTCACTGCAGGCCTATATATTACGTACGTGGCATACCGCCATTGCCGTGCCGTTGTTTACAGTACTACTGAAGTCGGTAAACTACTACGGCTCAGACGATACAGCTACGCGTTTGCGTACTGACAGCTTATACAACAAGTATGCAGTAGCCTATTATACAAAACAACAGCCGTTTCTTTAAAAGGCACCGTTTCGTGCATCAAAGATATGTAAATTTTTAATCTTCGAAACAAGGGTTATAGTTATCACAGAGATGTCATATTGGTGACCATGTATGTCACAATTATTTGTAAAAATTCCAGACTTATTGAAGCTGTGTAACTGGAGATAAACTGAACGAAAGAACCTGTCACATGATTGAAAGGTACGAGCAGGAACGCTATACTGTTTACGATGACTCATAAACAGTAATTAACTTTACCCAAGGTGCCCGTCGAGTGCGCCTGCCGGTGACGTGTGAAGAAATGACAAAAATGGTGGCGTGCTTCACTATTTCAATAATACTGTATATCTAACGGTGTTAGTGCAGCAAGTTTTCATTATAGCCGAGGCTAATCTAGGACGATACACCATATATGTACTGATATACACTGCTCTATGCGTTGTAATGTAATGCACGAAGGAAGTGTGCGCTTACATGCTATCACATGGAAACTTTCCTGCTTTGTATAGCATTCTTAGATGGTATCATGTAAAATAATAATTCATCAAAATATGTTAATTTGCTCTAAAAAAGCTCACCAAAGCAGTCCATTATTGCTTTCCGTCGTTAAGAGACGTGATTTATCACACTTATTGGCTTCGCTGATGCGTAGTCGAGTTGTCGTGTGACAGTAAGTACACTTCAGTCACATTAATCGAAACGACTGAAAGTCCGATTTTAGTGGGTACACTAAACTTCAATTCTGGAAAAGTATTCCCCTGGAAGTATCTTTTTGTTTTTGGTATTTACTAAAGAACTAGATATTCTGTGGTATTTACCCAAATGGTCTCAGGGACTATATCAGAGCCATCAATTTAGAAAGGTGGAAGCTATTGGCCGCACCGATCGTCGGCCGAAAAGTGATGGCAGCTTTGCTTATTTATCCGATCGTCGGTTAAATAAACGTTTTTGGGGTGCTTATTTACCCGATCGTCAGTCGGTTGAAGAAGCCTGTTTGTGGAGCTTATTTACCGGAACGTCAGTCGGTCAGGTAGAGAGTTCTTTGAAGTCACGAAACTCCATCGTATAAATTACCTGCGCTGGTGCAATGCAGGCCGGCTCGCACAATCAGCGCATCGCGCCGAGGATCGGAGAGTCAGTGCTCTATCTCATGCATGTACTGACTAACCTTGATCGGGTAAATAAGCAAGAACGCCATCCTTATTTACCCGACGATCGAGTAAATGGCCACAACCAAAGGCAGTATAGCGTATAGTCTTTGACCAAAACGTTTACAAGAGGTTTTTGAGATGCCTCCGAGATGTCTCGGTCTATGGGAGTATAGTGACGATGACATAGGCTGGCTACGTACAACTCTTACTAACGCTACGTCGTTCATGTTGCGGCGGTATAGTATGGGGCAAGCGTAGGTTCTCATATACTTACTCTGACTTAAAGGCGGTTACTCGTTAATAGAATAGCATATTAATTTTTACATTAAAATCTATGAAATTGATTTCTTTGGCGGGTTCCTTTTGCTATTCAGCAATTTTATCACAGAAATACATGCATAGGTTGTGCACAAGCACTGCTTACGTTCCCGCACTCTGCACGCTGTGTACGCACGATCGTTCATACTTCCCGCAACTGGTGACCACCTGAACCTTTTTTTTTTGCTCACTTGTGACGTCACAAAATGCCAGTTGGCCAAACTCTCTATTTATATGGCTCTGGCGTGAGCGTCTTGCGCCACCGGCCATACATACAGAGGAGCTTCCTCTCTTGGAATCCAAAGACAGGCGATTTGGTGCATTCTGGGAACACATAAATTTCTGAGTCAAGTTCTCTCCAGCTGCCGTCAAACGGGATGCTATATTACGTCCACGTCTCAAAGGTGTCCCTTGCGTGGACTTCACACTGTTTTTAAACACAGTGGCCGTCGGTACTAACAATATATAAAAGCCTATAGTCTCAGACATGCGACCAGACCTATCGTTGGCCTTCTGTTGCAGGCAGGCATTTGCAGTCAAATATATATTTGCGAGACAGCAAATTTAATAGACTTTTTATGGCAATTATTCATATCGCAAATGTGACATACTGAGGGAGGGGATTGGACATGTGATTTTATGCCCCCACAAAAATAATGCGCGGATGTGTTCCCCCCAGTCCTTCCCTCGGGGTGGTCGTTCATGGTCATCGTTGAAGCTTTTAAAACTCTCATAGAAAAGCATGTATGACATTCTGGCATAATTGTATTGCATATTAATTTACATCGATACCTCCTCGAATGACGTATGGAGGCATGCTGGATGTTCTGATTACCACGCGTTAACATGTAACAAGTTTTGTGAAGAAACAAAGATAATCTCTTACATCTCTGATCTTGGAGTGCTGAACATTACACACATGTATGTATATTTGTGTTGCAGGTATGTCTACAAACCAACGATTTTCAAATGCCTGTAATCGGCTCTCAAATTATCCCAAATGTGAAGAGGGTCTCTACTTCAGACAAATATGTACACCGCGTAGCGGGTGTTGGTAGCTGACTCCTGGGTCCTATGGAAAATCAAAAAATGATGATTGGAAACCAATACATAAGCCAGTGATTGACAACAAAGACTTCGATAGGTCAATGTGACACTGAAGAAAGATTAGAAGAAAGAGTTGATACTGAATCTCTCAGACGATAGTGGCGGATCAAGTTCTTCCGAAGACGAAACTTCTTTGGCAAACGAGTTGTCCCAATATGAGGGATCAGAAAAGGATTCTGAAGGATCTGTCTCTGGTGAAGTTAGCGAAGCAGACACCGAAGAGGAGGTCGGGAATGTTTTGAGACGTCTGAACGGGATTTCCTTGTCTATCTCTGGCAGTAGTGACGACGGCATCAAAGCATTGCCTAGTAAGCGTGAGTGCGCCAGCGAAGGTGAAGTTGGTGACATTTAGGCTATAACTGACGATGTTTCAAAAATGGTAAACTACGATGCAAAGAAAACCACTGACGTGTTAAAAATTTCGGATGACAGCGTTGCTGTACAAGGAAAGACGGAAAAGGAACTAAAATCGAAAAGAGAAGACATTCTCTTTGGGACGATTAAGGAATGTAAGTCAGCAACTCGGCCTACAATGAGGGGATCAAGGGATAAACTATCCCGGGGAAAGAATAAAAGTAATAATTGTGTAACTCAGCCTAAGTATACATCGAATACCCACCGCAATAGAAATACATCACTACCTTGTTGGTCACTGTAGTGTATATTTGAATTACAATCAGTGACACCACTGTATATATATATTAGAAACCTAAGTGCGCATAAAACATATAACATTCAGAATTCGAAAAATTATGTGACATACATTAATGACTGAAAGAAAATTGTTTGACTTTTTAGCTTACAGGCGCTATGTAAAAACAATGACTTCTACCAATTTTGAAACAATGTCATTCTTTTTTTTCATTTGGAAACAGTAAACCCTGAGTATGGAGAAAAATGCATGAAACTTTCTCTTACGGCAGTAGGAAGTCTCCATGAAACCGTTTATGCAAGTGCAGTAGTTGTATTAGGAATTTTGCAGCAAACAACTTTTAACAGAACCAGAAAGCATCAGCATTAGAAAATCCTGCCTTGTACCGATGATGTAGAACAAACAGCCTTGCTGTTCATTTGAAAATATACAAATCAGAATTTTTGGATTATATTTCATATGTCACAAACCAAATCTTTGCCCAGTGCCCGGCATTCCTTCTTGAGATATTGTGATTACAAAGTTTTACTATTTGATCTCTTTGGACCCCAGGTGGCCTTTGACATTCACCAAAAAACAGTAGGGCTCTTGTAGGCTACTCAGTGTGGTATACCAACTTTGTAAAAATGAGATTTGTCAAAGCTTCTCTTCTCGAGAGAGCATGCTCACAAGGTTTTCACAATTTGACCTCTTTTGACCCTTAATTACCTTTGAACCCACCAAGAACAATTGAGTTCTCGTCTTCAGTGCTGTGCACCTACATATCAAATATTATACAAATATACACCAGCTTCCCTTCATGAGATATGTGTTTGCAAGGTTGTCACTATTTGACCCTTGTTGACCCCAATAACATTTGATCCCACAAAAAACAATACTGTTCTTGTACTCTATGTGATACAACTACTTACTAATACAACATTTGTCAAAGCTGCCCGTCTTTAGGTAGCATGTTCCCAAGTTTTCAAACTTTGACCCCTGTCAACCCTAAACAACCTTTGACCCTCACAAAAAATAGGCAGTTTCTGATACACAATGTTGTACACCTACTTACCAAATTGAACAGAAAATCCATGCATAAGATATTATTTACAAGGTTGCCAAAATTTAACCTATGTGTCATAAATCATAAACTAGAAAGCCAAAAGGCTTAGTGATTCCTTGCCTCATGATATATATTGTAACAAACATGAATCGCCCACACGACAAGCATGAGATCCCACACAGTTATCCTACTTGAGATACCATCTTAGTAAGGTCAAAACCTTTTGAAATCTCGAGACTCAAAATGACCTTTCACCTCCATTTACAACAATAGGGATCACCTACCCTATATGGCCATCAACATGCTAAATATGAACAATTCACAATTTAAGTATAAGATCCCTCACATTTATCACCCTTAAAATATCATGTATACAAGGTTTTGACCTTTTGTCACCCCAAATAACCTTTGACCTACACAAACATGAGAAAACTCCCAGACGGATAAGATGCTGCAGGGGAACAAATTATATTTTGTCGTGTCTAATAACTTGATAAAAAGGTAAACATGTTTATTTAATCAAAATTATAGCACTTTATTTTGTCGAGTTACAGCTATTGGTGGCAGCTCTTCCGTATTTGATTTTTTGGCGTGATGCCCTTCCCAATGGCTATGAGGTCCTTGAAAATTAGCAAAAACGGATAACCCTATTAAACCAGAATCTAGCATGACTTGCAATTTTGCCTTTAGTCTACTTAAAGACACAACACACAGTACAAGTTTCCCTGGTTTGATACACAGTAGTCATTTGTTTAAAGCTTACCTGAACTACTGTAAAGTGAAATAGGGCGTTTAGAATACACCATCATGGCGTACAAAGAAATTCGCTTTAACCATTGTTAAACCATTCAGTCTCATCAATAAATATCTGTCAAAGCTTCATCTCCGCAAAACATTATGCATGTGATAAGTAACGGATGCATCATTTGAATTTTAAAAAGTTTGGGTGAACAAATTATTGTTGTGCAACAAATAACTAAATTTCTGATCTGTGAGAATCTTATTCCTTGAAAATAAGGCTACTGTAATTCATTATTTAGAATAATCTATCATTCTATGTCCACAAATAATGGTTTTAAAAATATGGTTGTTTTCTGTAAAACAAACGCCCTATTTCCCTTTAAGGGCTAAACAGAGACACTGTTTATAAGGTAAATGGTTAAGTCCATTAAGCACCTGGCTCAACAGACTGTATGATTTATTCTGGACATTGTGGTTTCTACTGGCAGTCAACTGTGATAAATTATGTCAGATAAGAGAGACCAATTTGAACAGAGGTGGGTCAGTTACAATTTGATTCATTCAATTAAGCAATCACAGTTCATGCACGCTCAAGGGTATTTGATCCAAATGATCAGTAATTTAGTTCTTTTTATAAAGCTAATAACCCGTGGTATATTTAATCAATTCCAATTTACAATTCATGAATGCTCACGTGTCCTTATGAGGACAGTGGCAGGTTTGCCAAATAATAATCTTTGATACCACATTTAATGTTGTCTTCATCTTTTCTTTATGGTTATCAAAGAGACTATGTTGGTATGTCCTAAAAGAAGTTCTCAAATCAACAAGAGGATTCTACATTACAAGTATAAAATTCACTAGAAGTTCTTTAAATATTGTAGATTCACGTTTTGCACATTTTGACCTCCCATGACCCCAAATGACCTTTCACCTCTGCCAAAAAAAATAGGGATCATCTACTCGATATGGGCAAACCACACGCTAACTATGAGATCTCTCACATTTATTGTTCTGGAGATATCGTGTTTACAAGCAATTTTCAAGGTATTTACCTTCTGACCTCTGGTGACCCTTGCACTCAATAAGATACACCTACACACTTCGTATGACATCTGCTCAAGCTTCTCTTCTTGAGATAACGTGTTTACATGGTTTTCACAATTTGACCCCTGTTGACCCCAAATGACCTTTGACCTCCACTGGAAACAATAGGGTTCCTTTACTCAACATGGTACAACTACACACTAGACATGAGATTTCTACAAGCTTCCTTTCTTGAGATATCGTGTTTACAAGGTTTTCACAATCTGACCCATGTTGACCCCAAATGACCTTTGACCTCCACCAAAAACGATAGGGATCATCTACTCAATAAGGGCAACCTTCATGCCAAGTATGAGATCACTCAGAGTTACGATTCTGGAGATATCGTGTTTACAAGCAATTTTCAAGGTATTTACCTTTTGACCTCTAGTGACCCCAAATGACCTTTGACCTCCACCAAAAACAATAGGGATCATCTACTCAATAAGGGCAATCTACATGCCAAGTATGAGATCACTCAGTGTTACGCTTCTTGAGATATCGTGTTTACAAGCAGGCGTCACACACGCACATACATACATACACACACACGACATCACCATTGCATAGATTCCTCTGCCTTCGGCAAGGAATCAATAATGAATCATCGGTTGTAGATATGATGTTCTCCTTATGTTGAATGAAAACCTAGTGTTGTAGATCCTTAGTGTAGCTACTGCAGATAGTATTTGCTGAGTTTGCTATTTAACACATTACTGTATAGAATGGTTCTGTATCAGTAACCAACTTGTGTTAATGAAACATTTTTGGTTTTGATGAAATTGTAAACATTGTAATGAAGATTGCATGACAGGGGGTTTGTGTGTATGTTTTTTGATTCCTTGCCGAAGGCAGAAGGAATCTATGCGGTGGTGATGTCGTGTGTGAACGTGTGTGTGCGTACGTGCGTATGTGTGACGCCCTGCTTGTAAGCACGATATCTCAAGAAGGGTAACCATGAATGACCTCATACTTGGTGTGTTGGTTGGTTATATTAAGTAGATGATCTCTATTGTTTTTGGTGGAGGTCAAAGGTCATTTGAGGTCACCAGAGGTCAAAATGTGAAAACATTGTAAACCAATATTTCAAGAATGGTAACTGTGACTGATGTCATACTTGGTGTGTTGGTTGGTCATATTAAGTAGATGTTCCCTATTGTTTGTGGTGGAGGTCAAAGGTCATTTTAGGTCACCAAAGGTCTAACTGTAAAAACTGCCAAATGCACTGGAATTTTGTCTAAGCTTAAACACCATTTACCGAGGAATATCCTTCATTCCCTCTATCTCACCCTCATCTTGCCACACCTCCTGTACTGCCTGTATGTCTGGAATGGGACAAGTAAGACACACCTAACCAAACTCATTACATTACCGAAGAGGGCAATCCGGCATATTTGCTCGGCTGACTCAATTGAACATACCAGTAAACCTTTTTCTCTACTTAACTTGATGAAGTTCACAGACTTAATCCACTTCAAAGAAGCAGTCTTTGCTTACCGCATCATACACAATCTTGCCCCACCGTACTTTCAACAAATATTCTCATTTAACTATGACACACATGACTATAATACAAGGCAGTCCGGATATCTCCGATTACCACGTTTCAATTCAAATTTTCTGAAGCAAAGTTTACACGCAAGAGCATCCTCCATCTGGAATACCCTCCCTTATGAAGTCCAATTCTGCAAAACAATTTCTAGTTTTAAAAGTAAGTATTGCAAGCAATGTATAGAAAATTATTGATTAATGAATTATTTCATGAGCATTCACCACTCTTATGTTCACTGTATATCGTTTAGGTTAATGTTCATCTTTTCCTTTTTGTACTTCTTACAGGGAGTGCTCTGTCCCATAAGCCTACCAAGGCTTTTAGAGTACTTCCTCTTGTAACTTTCAAAAATGTAGTTTGTTACAATACTGTACATATGTAAATATTGTTATTATTGGTCGTTACGATAAAACAAATAAATGAAATGAAATAGTCTTTTCACCTTGGAATAAACAAGAAGATTGGAAAACACAGCTTAAGGAAAGACAAACATCACGTCGTTCTTTGGCCAGCGACATCCAAACAGCAGAACAGGATTTGGATCAACTCTGGAGTAATATCCGAAAGAGGTTAGTGGCAATAGAGTCCGATACAGAGGTCAGAGATCCACAAACTGCTTTGTCAGAAATTCAAGAGGCTTTAGATTTATATGTGAAAAAATGGAATGACCTGGAAGAATTATGCTCAAATGATAAACAGTATGAAGAAGACTCCTCCATCACTAAGGCTGCAGTTGTTAGGAACTGTAAACGTGCTAGAGACACAATAAAAGATGCTAAAGGTAAGGCAGAGCTCCTGGAAACCAGATTACCAGCATCGATAGACACGAAGAGATCCTTACGTTCCACATCTTCTTCCATTCTCCGTGCTCAAGCCGCAGCGGCCGAAGCTGCCGCCTCAGAAAATGCATCCTTTGAAGAATATCCAAACGGGCATCAGAATATAAAACAAAAAAGGTAATTAATGATCTAGAAAGGCTTAAAGAGGAAGCGGCGGCAGAGGCAGACCTTAGGAATTTACGAGCACGACAGACTGCTGCCGTTGAGAAGGCACGTTCTGAGGCTATCCTACCAACCCTGACGACACGTCTAATGATCATGTGGAATGGTTTGTTTCATTTCGACAAATTACACCAGTGTTGTATCAGACTCCCAGTTGAGGCCAACAGCAACCCCGTTCTCCCCTGGTTTCTCAGGCTAATAACTCGCCCTCCCAGAAGCTCTGCTATCTAACAAAGTACACAGAGGGAGAAGTGAAACAGTTAGTGTAGCCTATAGGTACAGAAATCGACATGTCTCATGCCCGGAAACAGCGTACAAAGAAGTTTGGGCGGAACAGGAGAGGCGTTTTGGGAGCAAATCTAAAATCAGGACAGAGCTGATAAGAATCACAAGCTTTCAAAGGCTCACCGATTTAGACAGATATCAACTTCAAACGCTGATCTGTGCGTGGACGCATCATCGCAGATGAGCTACTTGCCAGGCCTGAGCATTTTGAACTACCGTACCCCCCAGAACCTGTATCCCATTTTGAAAAAAAAAAAAAAAAAAAACTCCCACAACGTATTCACAACACATGGAGGCAAGAAGTCTCAAGGAACAAGGTCATCTGTGGGTCCTATCCAACTTTCGCTCAGTTTACTGAATTTACGAGGTACACGGCTCAGATGTATAATGACCCATATCTCTCTCCTACCGATGAATTGCAAAACTCAAAGTCCAACAAGGCACAGAAACAGAACTAGGGTATTGTATCACTATCAATAAGCTAGGCGTACAGTTCAGTACATGTGATTTGAAAATTTTGAACAATGGCACCGTTTTTCAAGTATTGAAGCATGGGAAGAGGGTGCACAGTTAGAGGGTGCACAGAGGGTGCAAGGTTAGAAAAGTTTTCAAACTATCAAATATTTGCAATATTTATTATTTACATGTGGACCCATGTTTCCATGTTTTTTCGTTACTCAGTAGAATGGCGGAGGGTGCGTCCACGCATTCTGACTGAGCAGGAAGCACTTGATATGCTCATGCAATCAGACTTGGAGTTGCCAGACGATGAACTAAACAGAACCAATGACGATGTGATGCCTAGAAATGATTCTAGTGGCACTGAGATGAAGATTCAGATGACGAGGCTGCTGATGGGGATAATGAAGAGGAAGCTGATGGGTGTAATGACAGGACTGCTGATGTAAATGATGGTGAAGAAGTTGAAACTGACGTGACGGAGCCTGGTGCAAAGTGCAGTAACAAAGTATTATGGAAAACCATAAAGCCAAAAGGCTTTGTAATTCCTTGAGACATGGTTAGGCCTATATTATTACAAACATGAATTATTCACATGACAAGTATGAGATCAACTACAGTTATTGTTCTTGAAACACCACATAAGGCTTTAACCCAAAATGGCCTTTATTTTGGTGACCTCAAATGACATTTGATGTCCACCAAAAGCAATAGGGATCACATACCCAGTATGACCAACTCAAACATCAATCTTTTTGTCAATCAGCATGCATTGTCATTGGAAACTACACACTGCATCTCGAAGTGACGCATCAAAATTGACGTAGTGTGAACGCATGCATGCATGCGTCTTGACGTATCCGGAAGGATGCGAAAAAAAAAAAACAGAATGCAGAAATGCATTGGGGTTTCGATGATCCGATTAAAATAACTTTTTGCGGAATCTGATATAATAGCATTAGTATGTGTCACATTGAGCTATGTATGCTTTATATGAAATATGAGATCTGCACAAGCTTCATTTCTTGAGATCACATCTACATGTTCACAATTTGACACTGGTTGACATGGAATGACCTTCTACCTCCATTTAAGACTAACGTGCTTGTGCTAAATGAGATACAAATACGCATTGGACATGGCATCTGTCCAAGCTTCCCTTCTTGAGATAATATGTTGACAAGATTTCCACACTGTGACCCTGTTGACCACAAATGACCTTTGACCTTCACTAAAAAATGAAATGTTTTGTAAATTCAATGAGATAAACCTACAATCTAATTGATAGATCTGCTCAATATTTTCACAATTTGACCCTTGTTGACCTCAAATGACCTGTGACCTCCACCAAAATCAACAGCAATCTTGTAATCAGTGTGACATACTGACATACCAAATGCGAGATTTGTCCAAGCTTCCTGCGATATAGTGTTTACAAGTAAGCTGTGTCGGTAGGAGCACTACGCATATATCAGTATACATGGCTGCTCCATACCTAGTAAACCGTACATTTTCCTGGAATCACTGTTTACTGTGTTACTTGTACGTACCACAGTGTTGTCATGTAGCAATGTACAGAGCATGCATATGTCTGTGTAAACAGCGTCAATTTCTCCAAGATTTTCTTTAAATGCCACTAAGTTTTGAAAAAATGTGTTCAGTTTCATGAGTGTACTCTGCCTTTGAGTAAGTGTTACATTAACGTTCAGCCCGACTCTACTCACTGCAATGTTCCTTACGTCCTAAAGCATACTTAGTACACCCGTAGTGGCAGTAACTTGAAATTTCATGAAATCACTGCTTACTACATTAATTACACATACCATCTGGTTGTCGCACAGACATGTTCCCTGTACATGCAATGTCTATGTTAAGTTGCTAACCACACACAGCCCTCTTGAGTAAGAAAAATTGGTGCAGCAATAAAAATGCTGAAGTGAAATGGCTTTCCCTCGGCTAAAGTAAGTTTTACCACAGCATCTTTAATAACGATTATTTTTACATGTAGCCATCATCAAATGGCAGGAAAATATCCGCTTTATCACTTAACTCTGCAATCAATAAGACCTGATACACTCTGCAACAAACCTGAAACAGTATGCATTTGTTTTCTTTTTAACAAAGTAGTGAGGAATTCAGATACACTGAGTGACAATATGCAACCATTAACTTGAAGAAATTAATTGCCAAACACATTGGTGGGGGGGGGGGGGGGGGCGAAGGGCCAGGATGGAAGATATTATTAAGTTCTAAGTAGAACATTCAGAGGTGCCGGTAAATTCTTTACCCATCCCCTGTGGCTGTAGCCTAAGCCAATATGATGGAGCAGAACTTAGTCTCAAATGCATTGAGTTGTAGTTATGATTTTGTGTTGGTTTGTAGTCACAGTTATATATGGTTAAATTTTCTCCACTCCATTTTTAAGTTTAATGTGCTAAGAATTGGTGTAAAATATGCCATCCTGTTCCGGATGACCCAATATAAGCTTAGCAATATATCAAGCAACATAAAGCACATTTTCAAACAGTTTGGGTCAAAATTTACTTGAAAATCTTAGTCTAGTCTGTTCCTGTACAGTAAGTGTGGGACACCAGTAATACATGTGTTGGCTAGGTTCTATCTCAGTATTACGTATATATGTTAGGCTACAGAAAAAGTCTCAAGTCACTCTGAACGAAAATATCTCGTAGAAGGAAACCTTCGAATTAAAGTTTGCGAAAGTGATGCGGATTGCTACTTTGGGGTCTTTTGCACATGCCGTGCAAATGCTTTTGGCAGTTTTGACCGATTGAGATATTTTTTTTATACTTTCGAAATACGATCTTGTTTTCCATGTTGAACATGTCAGGGATAGTAACTACAGTACCAAGTGTACGCAGACAACAAAACAGTGTGTGAGATTCAACGATGGTTTTTGTGACTGAAATCTCTTACCCTAGGGAGTCTAAAACCTTAACAACACTCGCAGTTTGTGTCAACAAAAAGTTGTCTTTGGAATAAACGTTGGGCAGGCATTCGTTCCGACCAGGGAGTTGCTTCTCCGGCCATACTGCTTTGTGTAAGCGATGTACTATATGCGTGTCGGCTGGTTTCATGGGCACTTGAGACGAATCTATCATTCTATGTAACGTTAACGAAACAGACTAGACACACAGGTGTGCAACTGCGCAGACTTCAATATAGGGAGATGGTACAAGGAGATGGACTCAAAACTGTAGGTGAAAACCCTATTTTGCTATTTTTTTTCCCGCTTATACGACTGAGGTTTCTTTTTGGCAGGAATTACGGGGAAAATGTTACTCCATGTTTCATCAACACGCATGTTTTCCAATTTGTAGTAACGAAATGGAAACATGCATGCAATTCACTCCAGTTTTTATTATTCTCACGTATCTAATATGGTGGCAAGTACGGCGATATCAACCTTTCAACTGTTTTTCTAGGTAGGTGTACGGTATTTCGGAATACTCCTCTGTCTCGCACTTTGCTTTTATGTCTTACAAACATTGCTACTTATTTTCATGTTTCATTGTCACCAAGTTTTTTTCTTTTTACTAAAATGCTAATTTGTGTTTGAAGTGCCCTGCAAGGTCCACAGCTTTTGCGTACACAACTTGAAGAATGTGTCTTGGAATTTTCCGTAACCCCCAATCACCGACTATTTCAATTACGCCCACAGTTCAGTTACGTACTCTCTGATCAACTAACTTGAGAAGCGAGGGGTTATCTTCACACGGCTTTACTTTTTACCACGTATTATCTATTTTCCGGGTACACCTGGTATGTTTGGTATACTTGTTCGTTGATAATTTTGCGACGGTAGGTGTCAATGCCATGCCCACGTATAGGAGGTAAATCGACACAGTTTATTTACACGGTTTTCGCACTTTGACCCTTGTGGACCTACAATGACCATTGACCTCCATTAAAAACAATAGCGTTCTTGTACTCAATAAGATACACCTACATACTTCATATGACATCCGTCCAAGCTTCCCTTCTTGAGATATTGTGTTTACAAGGTTTTCACAACATGACCCCTGTTGACCTCAAATGAGCTTTGACCTCCACCAAAAACAATAGGGTTCTTTTACTCAATGTGGTACACCTACATACCAAATATGAGATCTGCCCAAGCTTCCCTTCTTGAGATATCATGTTTATAAGGTAGGGCGTCATGGACATACATCAAAATTCAATTGAAATAAATGAGAAAAGATGTAATTTCTCCTGTATAGATTCACCCCCTGATCCCTGAAGCTCCATTGGAGGAACACCGCTCCATTGCACACCACGCATGGGTTCCTTCTGACTACTTTGCTCAGTACGTCGATCAGGGCTTATAACAACTGATGGCAGAAATGACAAATCGGAAGTATTTTCATGACACGGGAAATATGTTTAGAACTTCAAGTCTTGAAATAAAGTAGATAAAAGAAAATGTTAGAATCAATGTTACAATAAACAAAACAAATAGTGTAAGTGAAATTAAATAACTTCATTAAATTGTTTAATAAATTGGAGGTAAATTCATAAATTACTTTATGAAAAAAAACAAAGTAACAAAATCTTACTTTCAAACTGTGCTGACATTTTTTATTGCAAGGAAATTGCTATATGTTTCAAATGAAGAAGATACGTCTGTACTGGCAGAAGAGTACTTGGATACCAGTTATTGCAGACACAATGGTAAGAGACCGCTTTTTCAAGCTGCAAAATAATCTTAAGGCTGTGGACAATACAAGAATTACTGAAGATGAGAAAGCAGCAGACAGACTGTGGAAGGTATGTCCATTTGTTGACAAAATTAGGAAAGCCTGTCTTTCGCTTCCAAGAGAGAATAATATGTAAATTGATGAACAGATTATTCCTTTCACTGGAAGATGCTCTACATGGCAGTATGTTCCATGAAAACCACATCCAACAGGACCGAAAAACTTTGTACTTGCTGGTGCTTCTGGAACTGTGCTTGGCTTTGTCATTTATCAAGGTCCAAAGACTTTTCAGGACTGTAGTTTGAATGGCAAAACTGTAACAGGGCAAGGCACTAGTGCAATGATACGGGTCTCTGAATCACTTAGTAAAGGACATAAGTTATTTTGTGATCGTTTTTTCACCACTCTAACAGTGATTCTAAATTGGAAGGAAAAGGGTATTATGGTAACTGGCACAATCAACAAGAAGAGCATACCAAAGTCAGTGAAATTCAGAGGTGACAATGAAATGAAAAGGCAGGGGCATGCGTGAGCATTTCATCAGATGATGTTGCATTGGTGAATTGGTATGACAACAAAGCCATTTTAATGGCATCATCTACCTTTGGTGTGACTCCTGAGGACACTTGTCAACGTTGGTCCAAGAAGGACAAGGAACACATCAATGTGAAAAGACTTGCTGTAATCAAGGAGTATAATGCATCTATGGGGGAAGTTGACCAATGTGACAGAATGATATCGTATCACAAAATCTGTTCAAGTACCAAAAAATGACCTGTAAGAACTATCACGCACCTTATTGATCTGTCTCTGAGCAAATTGCTGGTTTGAGTACTGCAAAGAACACCCAAACAACATGACTTTAGGATTGCTGCAGCGCTGTCATTGATACATTGTGTTTCAGATTCTGAATCAGGTAGTGATGGAGAACAGCAAGAAGCCAAAATTCATGTTAGTGCCCTTCCTCTTCATTATGAGAGACAAACAGTGGCGGCGCCAGGATGTCAGACTTGGGGGGGCAAAGTGAGGGCAGAGAAAAATGTTGGGGGGCAAAGACTTTCGCGTGTAGCACGAAACCGAGCGTGAAGCGCGAGCCTTGCGGGTGGGGTCCAGGGGCCCGCCTTAGGTCCCCGGGTGGGGTCCAGGGGGCGAAGCCCCCTGAAGCTCTGAGGTTTAGCATATCTCTGGGTGGAAAATTAAGCCCCAAGAGAGGTATACTATTTATTTTTATATTATTTTTTTCGGTTGACCGTACTCCAAGGTTCCCGACTTCTTTCTTTGGGGAGTACTATTTCACATTTTACGCGGTACCACCGAGTACACACATACACACGCACACACCATAGGCTACATACACTTCCATTCCATTCCTATATTTAGGAAAAACAACGACATTTCTATATTTAGGAAAACACCACCTACCCGACCTTCTCTTATGCTGGACGGTAAACATGACAGAGAAAATTTGTCTGACCAGGCTGGCCTACTGTTGAAGTGGCTACGGGCATGATATTAAACTGGCAGCCTGTGTAACATAAATTAGGCATTAATTATCATGGTGCCCCGGAAGCTGTTCTTATACATAGTTTTGTGATTAATTTTGGATGAGTACAAGATCTGATTGGGAAGGGTGAGAGCAACTGGGGGGGGGGCAACTGGGGGCAAGGAAAAAATCCCCCCATGCCCCCCCTCCCCCCCCCCCCCCCCCGTAGCACCGCCACTGGAGACAAAGACATACAGAACACTTGCCTCTAGCTTGTGACCTAAAAAACTCAGCAAGATGCAGAAAGAAAGGCTGCAAATTCAAAACACGTATATCAAGTGTACCCCTTGCAAAGTTTTCTTGAGTGTGACCTCATCAAGAAACTGTCTCAAAGATTTTCATAGCTAGTGCAAAGTAGAAGCATTCCCATCCATGTTGTGTGCTTGGATGAGTGTGCCACTATCAGAAACTTTTTCACAATGGAAAGGGAGTGGGGGTAGTGGATGTGCATGAGCCCAAAATGCATTGGCTATTGGAAATATTTGTAAGCTCTGTGCTGGCACAAAAAAATAATGATTCTTTTTGGGGTGTTATCAAAACTGTATTAAACACTATAAGTCTTATTATTTGGCATCATCTATGACATCATAACAGTAGAAATAGCTTCATTTGGTTGACTGACATTTAAAGTTTAATTAAACAAGAAAATAAAAAGATGCATGTTCTTGTGTTTCATTTCAACAAAGTTTCAGAGAAAAAAAAACTACCATGATTTACTGCACTCATTAGCATTGTCATAACTTCTGTGTATTGCTAAATCACGGTGGGTTACATGTATGTATCAGGGTGGGAAATTAGCCACCTAATGGCAAGGTACTTAGCATTACTTAGCATTAATGAACTCTTGCCCCTGCACAAGACTGATGGGGTTGGGATAGTAAAATTACTTAAAATCACTCACAATGGCTTCCTGTAAGTAGCACACCAGAACTTAGAACAACAGAGGGTATGTTGAGAATAAGACTGAGCATCCCCTTATTCCCCGTTCCTAATTCATGCAGTTGTCTTTTGGAATGACCTCAGCAGTTTTATCACATACACCAAGGAAACACAAAAGCTAATTCCATATGAAAGTGCAATATTTACGTATGTCATTTACCAAAATCCAATGTCCCAGTATGGAAACAAGACAACATCATGTTTTTTTAAAGGAAATCCGGATGTCCTCACAGAGGGACATGCAATGGTGGACTAATCAAAAGTCAGGAAAAGAAATGGCACTAATTTTTATTTATTTTGACACAATCAAATTAATTTAATTTGTACATTTTGGCCATATAGATATGGCTCAGGACTCAGGAGGATATACTGCAACCAGTGGTATACATGTGATTGGTCAATGAAGCGCAAGAACATTGTGTGAAGGTAAGAATATAATAGACTACCTGAGCAAGCGAGCAGGTATCAATTGGTTTCTTCACACGGGTTTTACTTTTTAGAATGTACTATCCATTTTTCCAGGCATACCTGGTATGTTTGGTGTACTTGTTAGCTGTTAATTTTGATGCCGTCAGTGTAGGTGTCAATGTCTTGCCCACTTATGCCGGTATATCGACACAGCTTATCTACAAAGTTTTCACAGTTTGACTCTTGTTGACCTCAAATGACCGTTGACCTCCATTAAAGATGATAGCGTTCTTGTACTCTATTAGATACACCTTCATACTTCATATGAAATCTGTCCAAGCTTCCCTCTCGAGATATTGTGTTTACGAAATTTCCACGATTTTGACCCCTGTTGATCTCAAATAACCTTCTATCTCCAATAGAATTCATAGGGATGTTGTTCTCAATGTGATACACTATGCCACTGAATATGTCATTTGTCAAAGATTCCTTCGTCTTGAAATATTGTGTTTACAAGGTTTTTAAAATTTGACCCCTGCTGACCCCAAAAACCTTTGACTCCACCAAAAATATGGGGTCTTCTACTCAATGTGGTACTACGTACATATCAAATTATGAGGATTTGTCCAGCTTCGCTTCTTGAGATATTGTTTACAAGATTTTCACAATTTGACCTCTGTTGCCTAGAAATGACCTTTGACCTCCACCATAAACCATAGTGTTCTTCTATTCAACATGAAACACCCTACATAACCAAATATGAGATTCATCCAAGCTTTCCTTCTTGAGATATCGTATTTACAAGATTTTCACAACTGGAACCTGTTGACCCACAAATGACCTTGACAAAAACAACAGGGTTCCTTCTACTCAAATTGTGGTACACCTAATACCAAATACAGGATCGGTCCAAGCCTACCATTCATGAGATATTGTGTTTACAAGGTAAACATTACAAACACACATATACACACATACACAACCCCGTTAAGGGCGCCGATCAGGGACAAACTTTTCCTCACCTAAACGTGGATATCCCCACTTTGCAGATGATGTCCCCAGTTAGTGGTATTTACTCTTGCATGTATCCCCAATTCACACCAGAAACAGAATCATGTGTATAATTCTTTACACACATACACCCCTATACACAGCTATGATCAATAAAATAGAAAATTGGGGAAAAAGTTAGATTGACCAATAAAGTTTAGGGCGCATATCTGATCCCCAATTTGCATTATGTTAAAATATCCAGAAACGAGGATATCCTCATTTTTCTGTGTAACCCTGGTTGCAACAAGCTCAAAGTTCCTGTGTGTGTCCCCGTTCCGTGCCCAAAACAAACCCACACATACACTGCCACATGATTACAAAGGTTACCATTATCATTGCAACCAAAAAGCCATTTCAATGAATGCAGTAAATTGAAGATGTTGCTTCCTACAATATATGGCAATATACTATTCATTTTACAAAGCACATACAGCTGTGAATCTTTGAAAGCTCTAAAGAATGGTTTCTGCAAATTGCAATATCTTAGCATATATCACATCTATGCCCCTTTAAAGTCCACCCAACAGCATATGGTGGCATATAGGGCATATGCCCTGGAGGGAACTCCTGGAGTCTAGTTTCCACTGGTAAGAACACCAGACTCCACTCGTAAGAACAGCAACTAACTTATTTCATTGTGTCTCCCCCACCTCACAAATTAACAGAAATTTACATCAATGCACACATCACCATTGAAGCACGAGGACGTACACTGATCCAGCCAAAATTTGTCTGGTGTGACCACCTACAGTACTTCCAGTAGCACTGCTGCTTCTTCATTTGATCATGAAACTGCTACCTCAAGCAGTTATGCATGATTTGCTAGGGGGGGGGGGGGAACTAATGGAAAATATAAGCATCCATAGCATAACAATGTTTTCTGACTTTTGCCCCCCAGTTCTCCCAGATGACATCTGACCTCCACCAAAAACAATAGGGCATACTTTCTCAATATGGCAAACCTACACGTTAAGTTTGCCTTTTATCCCACTTTCCCCTATTGAGTTAAAGTGTACCCAAACCAGTGTCACAGAAACCGAGAGTTTTGCCCCAGATGACCTTTGACCTCCACCAAAAACAATATGACAAACCTACAAACCAAGTTTGACTTTCATTTGACTTTCCCCTATTGAGTTAGAGCATACCTTAGCAATTGTCACACATGCACACACACTTACACACATACATGCCAACCTGACTGCATAGGTTCCTTTGCTGGCAAGGATCCAAAACAAACAAGGTTCTTGAAATTAATGTGGTACACCTACGTTTCACATGTGAGATCTGTTCAAGCTTCCCTTCTTGAGGTACCATAAATTGAAGGTTTTCACTACTTGACCACTGTTGATCCCAAATGACCTTGGACTCCACCAAAAGCAATACCATTCTTGTATTAAATGTGGTACACCTTCAAATCAAATATGAGATCTGTTCAAACTTCTCTTCTTGAAATATCATGTTTACAAGGTTTTCACAATCTGATATCTGTTGATCCCAATTGACCTTTGACCTCTGTTGACCCCAATTGACCAATTGACCTTTGATCTCACAAAACAATAGGGTATTCATAGTGGTGCTCTTTCTTCCTTGAAATACCATGTTCGCAAAGTGTTTAATATTTGATCCTGTAACTCTGAATGACCTTTGACCTTCACAACAAATAGCAGGGCTCTTAATGTTGTAACCCACATACCAAAGGTGAGATTTATCCAACCATGCCCTCTTGAGATATTGTGTCTACAAGCAAGGCATCACACAAACACACATGCCATTATGATTTCAATGGTTATGATTTTCATCGAATGAAGTTTCCATTCTGTGCTGACTGCACAACATAAGTACTTTGGAGGAAAACCTATAAGGCCCCATGATCCTATAATTTCGTCCAGACCCATATGCAAACAAGCAGCTTAATTCTCATTAAACCAGGCTTATGACTATTCACAGGATATTCATTACAGTATTTCTTCAACCCAGGTGGTGTTGAATGGGGATTA
>CM037844.1:9194535-9317352 GCA_021234535.1 Stichopus chloronotus
AAATGTATTTGTGGGTGCGGAGCAAGGTATACTTTGAGAACACGAACACGGAGAGAGATGACAGGCGTGGACTGGTAGAGGTTATGGTAAAATACTTATATTCACATAGCCAGAAATTAAATTATAGCGACGTGATGCGTCGAGTCAGACTGCCAGTTACAGAGTGAACTCAGAAAGATAGTCAACTGAGCAAGAAGCTTACAATTACACAGCACAAGAAAACTATTTGAACAACATAGCAGAGACATAAACAGCTGTCATGAAATTAGCATATCAATACATGCAACCTAAAGAACATATCAAGAATACCTTACTAGAATACCTTAAACACCTGACAAACTTAACACCTGACAAATTACTCTTACAATAAGTTTAATTGTGACTGTGGCAGAACCTAATTATGCTGGGATATATTGGATATTAGTTTGGTTGGGTTTTTTTTTTTGGGGGGGGTCTCGATTACAGGGCATCTTATGGGGCTTTTGCCCTCCTTCCCTTTAAACTTGTTATGTTATGTTAGTAGTTGGGAATGATTACTGCTAGCCTTGTGACAGACAGTGTGACAGAATTGTTTCAAGAGGAAGATGGTCAGAAAGACTTAGAAATAGAGGCTCCCTTTTGAGCATTTTAATGACAAGATTCAGCTGAAAGGATACTATAATTTGCTGTAAACAGGGGCGGGTTGGGAAGTTATGATAAATGTTCTTTGGAAGGACCTATCTGAAAAATACTGAGATAGGGGCTATGATTATATTTTCTAGGGATTGAATTACCATGTATAGATATTATATTATAATAACTCAGATTCAAACTATTGTGGAAATGTTTACATTGAGGATATTGGAGGTGTATTGACATTTGGCCTGTTGTTTGCTTCAACACTTTGCAGAGAAACCGTTACAGGTGTGATGTGATACTGGCAATGTTGAACACTAATGAGTTATCTCTTGCTCACAACCAGGACTTAATAATTGTCTGACGTACCCCAGCTCCCTCACTTTTTAAGTTAGTAAGATACATTCACTGGGGCTAATGTTGTCCCAGGGAGTTAGGCTTTGTTAAGGTAACATTTCCCGTACATTGACTTCAAACTGAATTTAGACTTGATAAGTCATGTTACACCCGAAAATTTCCTAGAATAAACTTCTGATTAAGCCGGCCAGGCCTAACGTTAGCATAGGCTACAACCTCATTTGATTACGTTCAATTTACGTTTAATTTACCTAGCATATATGCTACTCATAATTTGACAGACCGGCTAGCAAGATCACAATAAAGCTTGTTGAACCTACATGTGCTCTAAAGTGAAGTTACTTTCCTGTGAAGTACCGTAACGAGTATAATATTGCAAACAATCCTTTCATTTGTTATTTTGCAAGATGGGTCTTTTCTAGGAGGTACATGGCCTAAAGGCTACAGTACTTTAACACTATCAGGTGCATATATATATATATACATATATGTATATATGCTTAAAGAGAAGTCCACATGCACTCCGAGAAAATAAATGGTTAAACAGTATACAAAACATAACTGGTTGACTTGAAGAGTACAAAACAATGAAAAATTTATTTGATATTTTCGGTTCCCCTGGAACCTTCTTCAGCGAGAGCTAAGGAACTCTACTAAGGAACTCTTCAAAGGAACTCTTCAAAGGAACTCTACCAAGGAACTCTTCAAAGGAACTCTACCAAGGAACTCTTCAAAGGAACTCTCCTAAGGAACTCTACTAAGGAACTCTCCTAAGGAACTCTACGAAGGAACTCTACTAAGGAACTCTACTAAGGAACTCTACTAAGGAACTCTACTAAGGAACTCTACTAAGGAACTCTACTAAGGAACACTACTAAGGAACTCTACTAAGGAACTCTACTAAGGAACTCTACGAAGGAACTCTACTAAGGAACACTACTAAGGAACTCTTCAAAGGAACTCTTCAAAGGAACTCTACCAAGGAACTCTTCAAAGGAACTCTATCAAGGAACTCTTCAAAGGAACTCTATCAAGGAACTCTTCAAAGGAACTCTACCAAGGAACTCTTCAAAGGAACTCTACCAAGGAACTCTACTAAGGAACTCTCCTAAGGAACTCTACTAAGGAACTCTACTAAGGAACTCTTCAAAGGAACTCTTCAAAGGAACTCTACCAAGGAACTCTATCAAGGAACTCTACCAAGGAACTCTTCAAAGGAACTCTACCAAGGAACTCTACCAAGGAACTCTTCAAAGGAACTCTACCAAGGAACTCTACCAAGGAACTCTACCAAGGAACTCTACGAAGGAACTCTGCTAAGGAACTCTACTAAGGAACTCTACTAAGGAACTCTACTAAGGCACTCTACTAAGGCACTCTACTAAGGCACTCTACTAAGGAACTCTACTAAGGAACTCTACGAAGGAACTCTACTAAGGAACACTACTAAGGAACTCTTCAAAGGAACTCTTCAAAGGAACTCTACCAAGGAACTCTACGAAGGAACTCTGCTAAGGAACTCTACTAAGGAACTCTACTAAGGAACTCTACTAAGGCACTCTACTAAGGCACTCTACTAAGGCACTCTACTAAGGAACTCTACTAAGGCACTCTACTAAGGAACTCTACTAAGGAACTCTACTAAGGAACTCTACTAAGGAACTCTACTAAGGAACTCTACTCAGGAACTCTACTAAAGAACTATACTAAGGAACTCTACTAAGGAACTCTACTAAGGAACGCTACTAAGGAACTCTACTAAGGAACTCTACTAAGGAACTCTACTAAGGAACTCTACTAAGGAACTCTCCTAAGGAACTCTACGAAGGAACTCTACTAAGGAACTCTACTAAGGAACTCTACTAAGGAACTCTACTAAGGAACTCTACTAAGGAACTCTACTAAGGAACACTACTAAGGAACTCTACTAAGGAACTCTACTAAGGAACTCTACGAAGGAACTCTACTAAGGAACACTACTAAGGAACTCTTCAAAGGAACTCTTCAAAGGAACTCTACCAAGGAACTCTTCAAAGGAACTCTATCAAGGAACTCTTCAAAGGAACTCTATCAAGGAACTCTTCAAAGGAACTCTACCAAGGAACTCTTCAAAGGAACTCTACCAAGGAACTCTACTAAGGAACTCTCCTAAGGAACTCTACTAAGGAACTCTACTAAGGAACTCTTCAAAGGAACTCTTCAAAGGAACTCTACCAAGGAACTCTATCAAGGAACTCTACCAAGGAACTCTTCAAAGGAACTCTACCAAGGAACTCTACCAAGGAACTCTTCAAAGGAACTCTACCAAGGAACTCTACCAAGGAACTCTACCAAGGAACTCTACGAAGGAACTCTGCTAAGGAACTCTACTAAGGAACTCTACTAAGGAACTCTACTAAGGCACTCTACTAAGGCACTCTACTAAGGAACTCTACTAAGGAACTCTACGAAGGAACTCTACTAAGGAACACTACTAAGGAACTCTTCAAAGGAACTCTTCAAAGGAACTCTACCAAGGAACTCTACGAAGGAACTCTGCTAAGGAACTCTACTAAGGAACTCTACTAAGGAACTCTACTAAGGCACTCTACTAAGGCACTCTACTAAGGCACTCTACTAAGGAACTCTACTAAGGCACTCTACTAAGGAACTCTACTAAGGAACTCTACTAAGGAACTCTACTAAGGAACTCTACTAAGGAACTCTACTCAGGAACTCTACTAAAGAACTATACTAAGGAACTCTACTAAGGAACTCTACTAAGGAACGCTACTAAGGAACTCTACTAAGGAACTCTACTAAGGAACTCTACTAAGGAACTCTTGGATGACCTTTCAGCACGTACTTCTTGTACGGTAAGCAAACTTCTTCCCTCCAAACCTAGACCAGGCTATTTTTACACCCTGCCCAAAGTCCACAAACTTCCTAACATTATCCATAGCTATTTAGCTAGCAGGTTTGACTTTAGTATCCCTGCCCCGAATCTTAATGAATTGTCTGTTCCCGAAAAAGATATATATAGATCAATTGAATTAGCTAAGATTCAAGATTCTCCCCGTTCAAATACCGAGTAGGCCTATAAGATCAGGCATCAGGACCCTCACAGAAGATCTTTCTGGCTATGTTGACAGTATCCTCAACCCCCTACTGCATAGGATTCCTAGCTACCTTCAGGACACCATGCATTTTCTTAGGACTATTTTCGATACAGGCACACTCCCCAAGGATGCACTCCTTGTTTCCATGGATGTTACCTCTATACCAATATTCCCCATGAAGAGGGCGCCCTCGCTTGTAAAGAATTCCTTCTTGATCACACCGCTGACCCCGAACTTGCATGTGACATTTCCCAAGTTACTACTTTCATTCTTAAGAATAACTTTTTCACTTTCAATAATAATTTTTATCAGCAATTAATGGTACCGCCATGGGCACTAAGATGGCACCTTGTTATGCTAATCTTTTTATGCATAAGCCTGAAGTGGATTTGTTAAGTAAATTTCACTTAAAACCATCTCACTACTACCGATATGTTGATGACATTTTTTTCATTTGGACACATGGCATCTCTTGAACTCTTCAAAGGTCACGTTAATTCTTTTCATCCTAGCATTAAGTTCACATTCGAAGTTTCCAGTACTCAAATTCCGTTTCTCGATGTGTTTGTCGAATTGAACACCGGCTTTCTCTCTACTTCCCTATACTGCAAACCTACTGATAAACACATTCTTGTTCATTTTGACAGTGTCCATCCCTACAAACTTAAAAAGTCCTTTGTTTATAGCCAGTGCCTCCGCATTAAGCGTATTTGTTCTGACCCCAAAGACTACGAATGCTCAGTTTCTATTCTCACTGGACATTTTCTTTCGAATAGTTACCCTATCCACATAATTAAACAGGGTGTTCATAAAGCTGTCGCCCTTTAATGTCATGACCTTTTATCCTACAAGGTTAAGACCCCTGTTAAACGCGTCCCCCTGGTTTTCAATTTTCATCCCCTTATCACGCATCTTGCTCGCACTTTGAAACAGGCTTTTACCACTCTCAAAGATGATCCCTCTCTCCTGGCTATCTTTTCCGATCCTCCTCCCCTAGCCCTCCGTCAATCTCCCAACCTTAGACGGCTCCTTACCTCCTCTAAACTTTGCAACCCTGATGTAACCATTAGAGGTAATACCCACTGCGACAAAACATGTTGCCAAATCTGCAAACACATCAGCATTGGCGAACATATTAACATCCCTAATGTTAATTTTACCATTAGTCCTCCTAACCTCAATTGTGACTCTTGCAATGTTGTTTATATTTTGCACTGTAATTTATGTACGAAAGGAATCTACGTTGGTGAAACTAAGACTTCTTTTTGCCTTAGGTTTAACAATCATAAAAGTCTATCGGTGACAACACTCCAGGTTTTCCAGTGGCAGAGCACTATAACCAAAATGGACATTCTCTTAATAACATTAAAGTTTTAATCATTGCAAACAATTTTCCAAGTACTGAACACCGTAATGGAGCCGAAATTAAATGGATTTTTAAGCTCAATTCCCATGTCACCGGGCTGAACAAAGACCTTGGTGTCCTAAACCAATACTCGTTTTATCATTCTACGTGATTGTTTACTTTTGCAATTATCACCTGCCTATTGCCTTTCACATTCTGTTTGTTATTTATTTTTACTGCATGTTGTAGCCTCTACTAGGCTGGCTCATATTGTTTTCTGCTCTCGATGAAGAAGGTTCCAGGGGAACCAAAAATTTCGAATAAATTTTTCATTGTTTTGTACTCTTCAAGTCAACCAGTTATGTTTTTATTTGTATACTGTTTAACCATATATATATATATATATATATATATATATATATATATATATATATATATATATATATATATACATATATATACATATATATATACATATATATATACATATATATATACATATACATATATACATATACATATATATATACATATATATATATACATATATATACATATATATATACATATATATATATATATATATATATATATATAACGCTAAATTGTAAGTCTGGGAGACATGGCATTTAATATTCCTTTAGGGAGACATCGTGATAAATGGGCATTATACAAAGAAAGAATACAAACATACACAAATTTTCGTGTGATATTACACGTTATGTATAGCTCTAGGTATTGCGAGGCGTTCGGGTCTAATGTGCCGAACGATAAGAGATATGCATCATTTTTTTCGTAATTTTCGTCTCCCTAATGTTTTCAAACCCTAAATAGTACAGTTGGGAGACGGAAGTGTTAGAATATGTACCTTTGGTAGACCTATGGAAACTACCTACAGAAACAGTACATAATTTATTATATTTGCTAATATCAATCAGAATTTCATGAAATCCAAAGGAACTATAGCTTATAACTTAATATTTAATATATTATTAGCTTGATACGTTACCATAAGTTTCAACATACCTACCACAGTATATTAACTGATTAACACCTCAAGAGTAAGAGCATCAAGCCCACTTGAAAAGGGGGGTGAGGTGGGGAGGGGGCTTAAAATGACCTTAACAGAATTGAGGGCTTTGAAACTTGAGCTTCTGTATACCTTTGAATGGTATTTAAAAAAAACAGGTCAGACACTACCATTTCACCAATTAGTATGGCGTTTTGAGACTACATCTAAATGAAGATTAAGGGACCTTGAGGTAAGGAGAGGAACAGCAATTCCATGCAGTTTTATCCATCAAAAAGTAATACCGTAGACAGGCAACTCCAGTGGGGTAAAAATGGCACATACAGAGCGTTAGGGAAAGTTTCACCATGCAAAAGTTATTTATTACGTGGCAGTCCTCCGTGAAAGAAGTACTTTTACATCTCTGCCCCATCAAAGAGTTTGTTTTCATGAAATGAGGTGGGGAGGCATTGGCGTAACTCTTATGCGCTCTGGGAACAAGTACCCTAACACCAACGATAGGACATTTGAAAGTGTGTCCCTGGCCACTAATCGAAATGTGGAGAGCTGTGCTAACCCCCATACTCAAGAGTTGCACATAAAATATATTCTAGGCACAAATTCTGAGATATAAAAAGTAACTTTACTGTGAAGGTAAATTGCTTTGTTGAAACAATACCCTAATTGCAAATCAGTATGAACACATTTTCAGGGTAAGGGGAATGGAGAGCGGGATGGGAATGGAGAGGGGGATGAGGATGAAAGAGGGTACAAACATCCCTTTTGGAAATCAGGTCCAGCAATGTCGGCCACCACAGCGTGTCAGCTATCCACCTTAGCTAATTTCATGAGTGTAATCTGTAAATTCGCAAACGGATCAAAATTTATAAACACCTGATAGATGTAAGGCAGAACGTGTTTTAATGAAGTTTAAAACTGTCCAATACAGACAAAATTTTAACTATCATACTGACTTTTACACCACTAATTATACCAATTGTATGAAGTCATGTATGGATTGGCAGGCGAATAGTTATAACTAAGACATTGGCCAAGATACAGTGTATGTGGAGCTGAGGGAGGGGTGCAGATTTACATTTCGTGTATATTTCTGTATGATCCACATTTAACAGCACAAACCACATCTCATAAATCGTTGTTGGAAATGGTAAGATTCGTGCCTTAAAAGCAAACTTGTCTTCCCTGACTAGAGTTTCAACTTGGAATGAAACAAAGTTTATGAAAAAAGATACAAAAGTGCTTTCCTCTTGGGAAAATGATATATTTGTACCAAGTGTGTACCAAATGTCAAATAGCTTACCTTAAAGATACAAAAAAAAAGAGATACAAAACTTTATACTATTTCTACAAAAGGGTACAATGTGACTCCATATTTTGTTTTATTATAAATATCTTTGGCAGCAAGAAATTGGCAAGAAGTTGGCAAAGGCAAGAAAAAGCTTTATTAAAAATACTTTCCGTTCCAAGGTAGTACAAGACTCACACATTACTTCATTCATCTTTTCCTTAAGTTCAAAGAAGATTGAGGTCTGGATGAGATGATGCAATATGGTAGCTGAATATTTTAACTTCTAGTACTGAATACGTTGTTGGGCTGCAATATTGTCTTTTAAATGATTACCTAGTACAGTGTATAAAGGCAGAGGACTTCAAGCAGTCTCCCCTTTGCCAATAGTACCCATTCATTCTGTGTTTGCTAAGTGAGAGGTACAGTTCTAGTTAGGAATCAATGATCGCATGTCAATGCTACTACTGAGAGTTACGTAGTAAATACAGTTAGGTGGAGAAGGGTTAGATGACTGACTTTAAATTCAAACAAGAATAATATCCTTCTACCTGCAAGTTCAAAAATTTTATGGCATGAAAGATGAAACACATTGGCTCAGCTGTTGGTTGTGCTAGTAACCTGCAGCCATATCAGTCATTTCCAACAAAACAATGAAGGTTTGTGAACGATGTCCATCCTACTCCCTAAAAAGATTATTAGTGTTGGGTGTGCCTTGGGGCACATGTAATACTGGTTTAAGATACACGAACAACATCTGGAAAATCCCTGGCAGGCATAAGAGGATTACAACTGCAACAAAAGGCAAGACTGGCCATAATTAAATATCTTTGCAGTCTTTTGCAAGCTTCACTGGCACACACACACACGACAGTTTTGCACACAAAATAACTTGTGCAAATCACATCTCTCAGTGTAACAACAACTATGCACATCAAAGCTGCACAAGCTTTGGAAGAAAAAAGTAAACATACAGGTAGCTAATAGCCATCTGGCTATACCATACATGTTCTTCTAGAACAAAAGAAAGAAATTTATGTGTGCCTTGAAATAATAAAAAACGTAAAACCTCAAGCAACAAAGGAACGAATTTTAGCTGCCTTCACCTCCATTGACCTATTACCATTGTGAGTATGAAATTTAACTCTCTCACATATGACCAAAGAGTATACAATATTCTAAGCTACTCTCTCCATATTGATGTTTTTCTTTTCAAGAATGCAACTGCTTTTGATTTCACTTTATTCAAGGGCATATTAACTACAGATTGTTTGGCAATATCTGCACACGGCATCAAAAGTTAAACCCCATGTTGAAATCTCCAAGTTGGTAAGAGGGAATTGCAACTGCAACAAAAGACAAGATTGACCATACTTACAATACCATGTGTGTGTACCAATGTGGCATACACACACACAGTTTTTTTTTTTTTAAATGATTTTGCAAATGACATATTTCTAAGTGTAGCAATACCTACGCATACCATAACTGTACAACTACTGGTAGAAAATAATAAAACCTACAGCTACTGACCTGTTGATATACTGTATATGATCTTGTAAAACAAAAGAAAGAAATATGTGCATAGCACAAAATAATCAGAAACATAAAACCCCAAACAACAGAACTACTTTTTAGCACCCATCACCTCCACTGACTCCATACTGCACACACTTCCTCTTGAGATTGTAAAGTTTAACTCTCTCATTCATGTATTACAATGTAGATTTTTTCCAACAGGAACTTCTCTGCTGGTTGATGTATATTCCAAGAATGCAACTGCTTCTGATTTCCCTTTAATGAAGGACATATTCATTACACACAGTTGGGCAATGTTGGTGCACCACCTGAAAAGGTCTCCAGTACTATGGATAGTACCCATACCCAAGGCTGGAAACTCCTAGCTGGTACAGAGCATTGCAACTAAAACAAACTGCAAGATTGGACATACTTAAAATCTCTTTGCAGTCTTTTGCAAACTCCCATAGTACACACACACGTTTTGAACTCAGAATAATTTTGAAAATGGCTAATTTCTCAGTGTAACAACAACTATGAACATCAAAACTGTACAACTTCAAATGGAAGAAAAATCAAACCTACATCTACTGACCTCTTGATATACATACTTGTTCTTCTCAAGGAAAAAAAAAAGTTTGCCTCAAAGTAATCAGAAATGTGAAGATTCAAACAGCAACACAGTCACTGTTTATAGTTCCCTTCACCTCCACTGACTCCATGTGGGTGTGAGGTGTAACTCTTCTATTCATGACTTTACTGTAGAGAACGCTGTCCATGTGCACTTCTCTGCAAGTTAATTTTTGTTTCAAGAATGCAACTGCTTTTGATTTCCCTTTAATGAAGGGCATATTCATTACACACTGTGAGGAGATGTTTCACACTAGCTACCTCATAAAATCTCTAGTATTCCTTGGGGTACCCATACCCCAGATCCTAGCTCATATGGTGGAATTGCAACTGCGACGAAAGGCAAGACTGGCCGAAGTTGGCAGAAGTTCTTTGCAGTATTACAGTATACTAACAAAGCACTGGCACACACATACATAGTTTTATGCACAAACATATAATTGTGAAACCTCTCTTGGAAAAGAAAATCTAGAGCTTCTCACGTCTTGATATACCAGATATGGTTTTTTTCTAAAACAAAAGAATAAAAAAATGTGTGTACAATAAAATAAGCAGAAACGTAAAACCTCAAACAATAGCAGAACTACTTTTTAACTCCTTTCACCTCCATATGTCTATTCATATGTCTGTGAAGTTTAACTCTCTCATTCATGACTTTAGTGCAGACCGTCTTCCATGCGTACTTCCCTGCAAGTTGATGCTTTTCTTTTTAAGAATGCAACTGCTTTTGATTTCACTTTACTCAAGGGCATATTAACTACAAATTGTTTGGTAATATCTGCACATGGCATCAAAAGTTAAACCCCATGTTGAAATCTCCAAGTTGGTAAGAGGGAATTGCAACTGCAACAAAAGGCAAGATTGACCATACTTACATTACATACACACACACACTGTTGTTTTTACAATAATGATTTTGCAAATGACATATTTCTAAGTGTAGCAATACCTAGTGCATACCATAACTGTACAATTTCTGGTAGAAAATGATAAAACCTACAGCTACTGACCTGTTGATATACTGTATATGATCTAATAAAACAAAAGAAAGAAATACGTGCATAGCACAAAATAATCAGACACATATAACCTCAAACAACAGAACTACTTTTTAGCTCCCATCACCTCCACTGACTCCATACTTCCTCTTGAGATTGTAAAGTTTAACTCTCTCATTCATGTATTACAATGTAGATTTTTTTCCAACAGGAACTTCTCTGCAAGTTGACGTATATTCCAAGAATGCAACTGCTTCTGATTTCCCTTTAATGAAGGACATATTCATTACACACAGTTGGGCAATGTTGGTGCACCACCTGAAAAGGTCTCCAGTACTATGGATAGTACCCATACCCAAGGCTGGAAACTTCTAGCTGGTACAGAGCATTGCAACTGAAACAAACTGCAAGATTGGACATACTTAAAATCTCTTTGCAGTCTTTTGCAAACTCCCATAGTACACACACGTTTTGAACTCAGAATGATTTGGAAAATGGCTTTTCTCATTGTAACAATAACTATGAACATCATAACTGTACAACTCCAAATAGAAGAAAAATCAAACCTACATCTACTGACCTCTTGATATACATATATGTTCTTCTCAAGCAAAAAACCCCAAAAAAGTTTGCCTCAAAGTAATCAGAAATGTGAAGATTCAAACAGCAACACAGTCACTGTTTATAGTTCCCTTCACCTCCACTGATTCCATGTGGGTGTGAGGTGTAACTCTTCTATTCATGACTTTACTGTAGAGAACGCTGTCCATGTGCACTTCTCTATAAGTTAATTTTTTGTTTCAAGAATACAACTGCTTTTGATTTCCCTTTAATGAAGGGCATATTCATTACACACTGTGAGGAGATGTTTCACACTAGCTACCTCATAAGATCTCTAGTATTCCTTGGGGTACCCAGACCCAGGTCCTACTGTAGCTCATATGGTGGAATTGCAACTGCGACAAAAGACAAGACTAGCCAAAGTTGGCAGGCGTTCTTTGCAGTATTATACAAACAAAGCACTGGCACACACAAACATAAGAGTTTTATGCACAAAATGATTTTTGCAAACAAGTCTTTAAGCAGTGCAGCAAGTATGCACAAGTATATAATTGTGAAACCTCTCTTGGAAAAACAAATCTAGAGCTACTCACAACTTGATATACCAGAGATGTTTTTTTCTAAAACAAAAGACAAAATATGTGTGTATCACGAAATAAGCAGAAACATAAGACCTCAAACAACAACAGAACTACTTTTTAGCTCCTTTCGCCTCCATTGAATCCATACGTTTATTTATACGTCTGTGAAGTTTAACTCTCTCATTCATGACTTTAGTGCGGACCGTTTTCCATGCGTACGTCTCTGCAAGTTGATGTTTTTCCAAGAATGCAACTACTTCTGGTTTCCCTTTAAAGAAAATATAATAGTAAATTAATATTCACAACACACTGCCAGGCATAGGTTTCCAAACACAGAAATGAAGCAGCAGTTATTTCTAAAGCATATTTTATGAATGCACTCAAATGAAGCAATCAAATTTGAAGACATACAGTATAATTTCCAGCATTTTAAAATCTGTACCATAATGCAATGCATATGCATTTTGCAAGGGAAAATCAAATCAGTCAGTTTGAAAAATGACTTGTTACCCTGACTGTGTAACGCAAAAACAAACATCTTAAAAAATAAAGCTCTGTAGCGTCATTTCCAAAATACAGCAGGAATGCAAAAACAAGTCTGTGTTAACGATGGTCCATGTTCTTTTCAAATGATACCATGATGTTCTATTTCTTTCAGTCACTGGTCAAATGTTAACTAAACATATCGTGAACAAATAGTCTTGAGACATCATGTACACCAAGTCTCATTGTCTGCAAGCTGGGAACCCAAATAAGCTTTGCTTTCCACTGAAAACGATAAGGTTATTCTCCTTATGGAGAAGCGACATCACCAAAAACGAGGTTCATATATAATCTTCTCTTCTTGAAATATTGTGTACACCAGCTAGGAGTCACAAACAAGTGTATACATGTGTACACACACAAGCATGACTGTAAAGGTTTCTCTCTTTTCATATTTTTCACTGAAATTTGCCATTTAACATGAAAATTTTACCATTTACTTACCAGGAATTGTCTTAGTTGCTGTACCACTAATTATGTCATTGAAATATTTCTTCAGTGAGTCCTCATCTGCCTTGGACCATTTTGTGTAGGTTCTCCCTGAGGTAAGAAAAAACAACTTACTAAGATATGTTTGTCTTCACAATAATTAATACTAAGTGTATCTCTTTCATTTCATACCTATCCCACCTAAAATTGTGTCCTGATATGATTTAATATATCAAAGTCAATGAGTACATATTTAACAGCATCAATATACACAGTTCCATCTGGTTAATACAAATTTCTTTGTATTTTTACTAAAATGCGTACACAAGCAACTATTAAGGAGACACAGACACAACCATTCTTCTATCCAAAGAGTTGTTCCATGGTAGAATATCCAGACTTGGGTATAGGAGGTAGTTGTAGAAGTGTTGGAACAGTAGGACTACACCTAAGTTTAAAGTGTCATATAGCCACAGGCCCTTCCCTTGCCACAATATTGTAGCAGATGGATAAGTGGGAGAGAGACATGTCATTTAAGGAGAGACACTTTAAGTATTTGCAGTGCTGCTTTGGTTCTCTGCAGTGTAATATCACTTTGAACACATCCATGGACTACTTCTCAACAAATTTACCGCCATCAATTGAAGATTAAGTTTCTTCAAACTCATTGGGAGATTCAAAAGCTAATGACCCATGTGACTGCAGTATAAGTAACGTTTGACAAAATATAACCAAATCAATTACAACAACTGTTCACCTTTCCTAGTAGTAGTTCTTGTGTTGGCCTTGAAACTTTCTGATCTTTGTGAGATGCATGTTCTTCTCAGTTGTGTATCTTGAAAAGAAGACATGCGATCAATAAAAAGTAGTTAGCAAGCAGTATGCAGCATGGAACATCATATGCTAAAATAGTGTTGAATCTGACAAAATTTGTTTATGTACATACACAATATATACCTTTTCATGTGGCACAGAAGGTTTCCTTTGGTACTACAAAACGACAAAACAAACACACAGATCCATATCAGAATTCTGACACAGGGAAAAAGTGATTGATATTGATGTTTCATGTTCATCTAGGCTTGACCCTCAATTCACAAAATCAAATGTCATAAAATTTTCTGAGCTCTCTGGAACTTTGTCACCTTTTGCCTATTTTTTTTTTTTTTCAGTCAAACATCCTCTTCCTATGGCAGCTTATTTACTACTATCTGATGAGGTCAAATTTTAGGACAAACTATTCTGATGAATAGGTGAAATAATCACATGTATGCCATATAGGCTTGGATGGGTTACCCACCAATACTACTGTTGAGTAGCAACTCTTGTCCATATGCCTCACTGACTCCACTTTCTTTGGAATTGCAACTCCTTGAGAATTTTCAATACCATAAAAGTCATTCAGAAAGATTGTTTTCTATGTGCCTTACCATTTGAATTAATGCTCTTTTGCAAGCATACTAAATTATAAAGGTAAAAAACAACATATCCCTTTTTGCTTGCCACATTGTTAAGTGTCACCAGGACTCCATCACAATTTTCTATCACATGTGACTGGACACCCTCCTGGTACACCTTGGTGCAGAGACCAATGAACCAATGGTTATCAGTATTACGTTATCAAGTTTTGGGCACTGTGAAAGGAATGTTTGAGACAATGTCAGAAGGATCTTAGGGCAGCAGCCATATTGGGTTCGCCACCAATGAGGTGATATGTAGACTAAACAACAACATGAATGGTCACCATTGTAGAAAGAAAAAAGATTGTCACATACCTTCAGCAGATGCATCTGGGGATGTGTCTACATCCTCTGATGAAGATGAAGTTTCCCACCTGTCGTTTTCCTGTCCAACTGTAAATGTGAAGGCAAATGCAAAGAAATTATAATTAAAATCATTTTGAATGCTCCATGCATTAAATATAGATATGATAAAAATGAAAATACAAATCGATAAATCAAGGTTGTCCTTACGTTCTGCCTCGAGGGATTCGTCTGAAGGGGTTTCCTTGGAACCGTGTGGCATGCTACCTGCAATAATAAGATGACCACAAATTTAATATCAAGTCAATTTCTAGAGACACTTAACACTTTTCTCTATGACATTAGATGAAAGTTCTTGAAAAAGCACTTGCACATTACTTTTCAAGCTGCACAACATCAAAACTGAATCATGACTAAGTCAGAGCTTGAGGATATGGATCACACATTAGTCAAGGTCATTTGCTATCCTTCTTATCTATATATTTTTTATTCTTTAAAAGAACTACAAGATTGCCAGTTGTTCTACATTGCCTCTACTTGCACTTCTAAGCCAGTGGTGTAACTCACCTGTGTCAATATGGTTCAGATGCTTCCCGATCCTGAGCACCTCCATTAAGGCTGGGGGTGCTTGGTATATGTTCTCATTAATAGCATGTGAGTGCCCCATATGTTTGAAGAACAAGACTCTGTCAGATTCTGGCAGATCCATGGAAGCATAGAGAGTACTTATTCTGTGACGGTTTCTAGTGGCCGTCATTCTAGACTTGCAACTTATGTCTGCCTCACTACAGATGCTGTTAATAGCATGCCAACCAGTGACATGGTTGGAAGATGCTTGTGTGCAGGCAAATACATAAACGTTAGTCTCAGTAACACCCGCTGATGCCCTTGCTTCTGCATCACTAAGTACTTCCATAGCTCTAAAGCAGTCAGATGGAAACAATACCGGTACCAAATGGTTATTTCCTTTCCCTGTTTGGTAGGCAACTTTCAATGTTTCCAAAAGCAATTTATCCAGTGGGTCATTCATTACTGTGTCTGCCTTTTCTTTGTCAATCCATGCATCTTCATTGGCCTCTTGCCATTCCACTAATGTCAGGCGACTTGGTTCACCCCCACGACGGGCGTTAAACAAAGTTAGTCGTGACACAGTGAGATCTCTTAATTTCTTAAAACTGTGTGAGTCCCACACTTTGTATGAATCAGACGTTAAGGATGCTATGTTTTCCAAAGTATAATTTCGGAGTTTGTTGACATCATCCTCTAGTGGTAAAGCTGCAGGTTTTCTTAGGTTTCTTTGGCGGTTATTGTTGATTTTGTAGGTGGCATCCCCAAAGATAAAGTCATGATTCAGTTCAAGGACAGCCACAAAGTTGTCAACTTCAGAAGCTTCATCATCCTTCTCATTGATAAGATGAGTTCCTTTGATAATTTTGCAAGCTTTTTTTAACAGATAGTACATGCCCATCTTCAAGCCAGCCTTCAAAGTGGAGCTACTTTCATCTGTAGTGTAGTTGGTGATAGCCTCACTAAGGGACAGAAAGTGCTTCCTGTCAAACATATCTCTAGCATTACCCCTTTCAAGTTCCTCTGTGCCGTGGATTTTATGCTGTTCCTTGAAGCAGAGGTACAATGAAGCTAGTCTTCTCATTGATGCCATTACAGATCTGCGAACCTCTGTCTTCTTGTCTTCCTTCTTCTTTTCTTTAGCCCACATCCTCTTTCCAACTGCTTTTATAACTGGGTCACTAAAACAGAGTTGACCAACATCATCTCTCCTAAAGCGGCAAAGAATCTCTTGGTCAAAGGAAGACATACCCTGACTGATGTCACTCTCTTGAGATAAAAGAGACAGTGGAACAGAGCATGCCTCTGAACACCCATCACCTTTACATCTAACTTTATGCCTACTAAAGGATATCTTCGAGTAGAAGCCTTTACACAGTCCACATAGGACAAGCGGGTCTTCGTTACCGGTCCTTCTTTCTCTTTCATATACTGGAGTAGCTTCTTTCATCTGCTCCTGGTTAGCCATCAAGATACCTTCTTTCCTCATTCCATCAAAAGCATCTTGCCTTTCCTTAGGCGGCAGCTTCATAGCACTTTTTACACGCTCATGCTCTTTATGAGCATTTTTAATGTGTCTTGTAAGCTTTTCTTCATAGTATCTTTTACAAAATGGACACATCCTCGATGGTTTTTTGAATTTCCTTTGTCCACATCTGGCATCGAGCCTTGCAGTACCCTCTTTCCCTCTTTGGGTGGAATTTTTGGATTTTCTTGATCTTTGCTCTTGTGTTGGGGCCAAGGTAGTCAAACTAACTTCATCACTTGACTTGCAGTCAGCTGGAATGTGTGAGCTATCAAATTTCTACAAAGGAAAAACAAATCATAATTATCTGGTTAACAATAAATTATGACACATTACAGGGTCAGAAATTTCTGGAATGCATATAAGTAAAACTTGCCGGAAACAAAAAGATATCATCCAAGTTACTATGACAGAGTACCATGAATTTGCAAAATGCTAAAGGCAATCATCACCTTGTCTTGATTTGAGCCAACATGATCCTCTTCTACCAAACTGGTCTGAGATTGACGACGATTTGCAAGTGAAGCCGCAATGCCCTTTTTACGCCCTTTCCTTGGTCCTTTCTTTCGTTTGGAGGGCAAGGGAATAATGATACTTCCCTCATCGCTTGATTCGCAACTGTCTGGGACATATGATATGTCACTTTCAAGAGAGTCACTCTCAGTGGTGTACTGAAATGTAACTAAGGTCTAGCTCCTGCAAAGAAGAAAAATGAAATTACCACATACTGTCCTCCTATTAACATCATATAAACCATCAAAGGAACCTGTATTTACACAAAATAACACAATGTATGTACTGTAAGTGTCTGCATGAATATAATGGTCAAGCAAACTTAAATGCAGGAAAATTCTACACTGTGATAAAAAAAAAAAAAACTGTTTTATCTGTAAACCATTAACTGTTTATCTGAATATAAAATTGTAATGATTTTTTAACTTTATTCAGTACTTTTACATCAAAATAATGTTTCTTTGTACAGATATATTTACCAAAAAAAAAAACCCAAAATAAATTTGTAGGTGAAAGTCATGCAATAGCATACCTTCACTCAATACACAAGTTTTGCTGATGTTTCTCAGTACGCAAACAATTCCAATTACTGCAACATGTATAATATATTCAGAGGCGGATCCAGGATTTTTTTTTTAATAAGGGTGTCTATGACCTTCCCAATGGAACCATCATAACAGTATCTAAGCAGAGCACCACATATTGGTGGAACCTGACAATACATCAAAGATTGCCTTAAATGGCACTTGCCACTAGAGATTGTGATTACTTTTTATTATACCTCCCCTCTCCCTAGCTTTATTTATAATTTATTATTTTGTATTTTTTTTTACCAGGGCAGAAGGGTCCATCCCCTAGACCAGCTGCTAACATCACAATAAATACATCTTCCTGAAATATCTCATGTTTGTTATTGCTTCTATTGGATTCCATTGCTAGGGACAATATAACTGGCTTGACTCCTCAGTGAGGTTGTTATTGGATGGCATAGTTTGAGGTTTTTCCTGGGAGAATATTGAATACTTGTGTGAATAATTAGGTTTCAGGTGGATATTTTCTTAAGTTGGCTGTGTAATGCTTCATTGCAGTCACCACCCATGTACCTGTTTCCACCAAACCTTTGCTAAATCCTAAGCTGAGAATCCAAAGCAATAATGGGTCTACAAAGGGCTAATTTGGTCTATAAAAGGCTACATATCATTATCTATCTTTAAGTTGTTGCCAGCAGATAACACTAATTCAAAGATTGTTAAGTTTCCAGTAAAACAGCGAAAATTTTTGAAACAAAATACAATTGAACTGTATAATATATAGGTATGTTACTTATTCGGTCATTTCAGCATCACTTTAAGAGCAAAGTATGTTAAACATGCACATGCCATATTCTCTCAGTCTTAAATAGCGAGATTAGGGACGGCTCTCAACTTAAGAGTGACTACTAACTCTTAACAAGTAAGAATGCTCACTCTCTTTGGTCATTCTTACCATTTCTTTCTTTATGCCCATAAGATATGTACCAACATCTACCATCTACAGTTAATACAACTCTTGATAATGTTCTCCATACATAAACCAATATGTACAATATGTATTATATATTACAAACATTACCCCTTCTTGATTCTCTTCAAATAGTGCCTTTCTTTCACTACCTTCCAGAGCTGGAATTACTGGCTGGGTGGGCTCTTCCATCAGTGTGTAGCTAGAAGGGATAGTTTGCATTTCATCCTGTGGATAAAGCCATGTATTTTGTGCAACATTAAGTGCAACTTCCACCAGCTTACCTACTCAGTTTGAGATAAATCATAGTGTAAACTTCAAGAAACTGTTGTCAAATTTTCATTAAAATAGAGCTACAGTAAGGCGTGAGGAGAGAAGTTATTCACTTTTTTATTATTTCAGTCTTTTTCCTTTTGAAGATGGCCAGATTGTAATAGCTAGGCTTTCCTTTCAACAGGTCTCTGCTACTCTACCATTTAGATATGACGTTCATTTACCAGCCTGGCTTTATTGTTAAATTATAAGTTAACAAATTGCAATATATGTTGGCAATGGAAATGAATGAATAAATAAACATTCATGACTATTCCATTTCCTTCTTTCTACTTACTTCTGTGTCACTTTCATCCAAAGACGAAAACAAAAGTAGCTTCACCGCTTCAATCTCATCTGGTTGACTTTTACTCTATGGGGGGAGGGAATAATAAAAAAAATCTCAGAATGAAATGAAAGGATTATGGAGACCATAAAGTTTATATATATTGTTTGTTTCCTTAAAATCATTTGAAACCAGTTCTAAAACCTTACACATTCTAGAATTTGCAAAAGTCAAACCATATTTGTCATGTGTACAAAACATCTGTTCAGTTCAGTTTTAATTGCAACTGTGATGCTGAGTATCAACAAGTGTAGAGGATATACTTGACTTGAAAATGTGACTTCCCGTTCAAGTTCTTTAAGGAGTCTTGTGGCTTTGGATAATTTTTTAATTGAATTAGTCTGTACACTGAGGCATTCCCTTTACAGATACTGATTTCTCTGAAATGAAAACCTCTGAGTATCATGACAACCTTCAAAGAATGAATAGTCACAACACAATGGGCAAGCTACCTGGCTACATCTCTTTTAAGGCCTCAAACTGTAGAGTGTCCACATTTAGATAGCCAGTTTCATTATGTATGGCAGTAATATGCTTCAAACTACATGCAAAACAGTCACCACAGACAAGAAATCAAAAACAGCAAAAAGAAGCTACTTTCACTTTTTTAATCTTTTCTGTATAAGAAAAAAATATTAACTAATCATTGGCTGTCTCAAGTGTATGTAAAGCTGATTTTAAAAGAAAACACAAAACATTGATTGCTAGGCAACACCATCATTTTATAATGACAGTTTTTTAAGTGCTATTGGATAAGTGACACAATAACATTGGTCTAGTTTTAACTTCATTTTCATATTTTTTATGCAGTGAAACAAACTTTTTTTGCACAAATTTAAGGCACAAAAAATGGTGAGGTAAGGCTTCCTTGTTACAAGCCTATTACATATTACCCAAACATTCCAGCCACACAAAGTACTACCATTTCATTACACTTTACAAACCTTTGTGTCTGATTAAAACCATGGTCCTACAGCACACTGAGACTGTAGGAAAGTTGTCTTCAAAAAAAACACATTCCTGTTCATTTTAGGTAAATAAGTTGAGGTAGTAGTGACATACGTCTCCTTATGATGCGATATCTCTCAAACATGCAATCAATTTAAATAACAAGCATGTAAAATTAAAAATGTTACCTTTTCTGGAGGATTCAGTTCATGTTCTTCAGTGCTTTTGGTGGCTTCTGGTGCTATTATTGAAGGCTGGTGCAACTCATCAGTCAGGTTGTTATTGGATGGGGAAATTTGAAGATGGTCCTATGGAAAACATCACATAATTTCAACATAATCAGGTTTCAGGAGGATATTTGGTGCTATTATTGATGGCTGGTGCAACTCATCAGTCAGGTTGTTATTGGATGGGATAGTTCCTAGTTGGTCCTAGGAGAACACATCATTCATACATAATTAGGTTCTAGGGGGATGCTCTCTTACATTTATATACCAAAGATTTCTGATGAAGGGCTTTACAACCATCTCACTACTAGTATGTGCAAATATAAAAGGATGGCACATCTATTTCTCATATACTATACATAGTTTCATGTGAATTTCTTCTTTTTACCATACTTTTTCCACACATAGAAGAGCCGAAGGGCATCGTTATGGTTCCTGAATGAAACTGATTATTACCTGAAAGGGACTCATAGAGTTGATATTGTTATCTCATAGCCCTATAGGGGCTAAGATGAGGTATTGTGGTCACATGGCTAGTGGAGCTACTCATTGTACTGTGCATCCATGGGAGAACGGTTGCCATGAAAACGCTTGGAGTGGATGAGTAACGTACGACACCCCAGGGGTACCCCAAGGTAGAGTAATCATGGGTAAAGGTGGGTGCTGTTGGGTGGTACAAATGAAAACATGTCCGTGCCGATTTGTGTGCGTGTGTGCGCAGGTGCGTGAGGGTGTGTGCGTGTGTGTGTGCATCCGGACCTGTCCAAATTGTGGTTTTTCCAGAATACTTAAAAAAGATTTGAAAAGTATATGAGCGATTAAGTTCAAGCTTTGTCAGGTTGTGCATGATGCCAATATGTCTAAAATGAATTGGTTATATGGTAAATTGAGTCACATTTGCTGATTTTGCAGAAAAAAAGGCAATTTTGCCCCAAATTCGGCATTGCCAGTATATCTTGAGAAGCACTTGAGCATTTAAAGCAAAATTTTGCATGGACTTATCTGAAAGTGTAATACTGTATATTCAAGATTTATTACTTTTATAGTAAAGAGAGTGAAATTTGCTGATTTTAGAGAAAAAAGCCACGTTTGCCAAAAAATTTGTATTTCCAGCATATCTTGGGAACTATTAGACCAATCCACTTAAAGCTTTGTAAGGACTTACCTGAGAACACATTGTTCAACATAATACTAACGTAATGGTAAATCCAGTGAAATCTGAGAGATGATTTTTGAGAAAGCTAATTTTGCCTCAAAATTTAGATTTCCATAATATCATGAGAGCTAATTGAGCATTATAGGCAACATTTTGCAAGGCCGTTCCTATGAACACATTAATGAAGATACAGTATATCACTCTTATGGTAAACTGGTGAAATTGTATGATTGTTTGGTACAGTAAAAAATACATAGAGCCATCATTTGGGTCAATACACACCACTTTTTAACTTAAGCCTAAACACCGTTAGCAGAACTGGCCCATGTGGGTAATGTCTTTGAACATTCCTGCCAATGAAAACGTTATTTTTAGGTCAAACAATAATTTTAGCAGAACCAGGTCCTGCACAGGTAAACAGCAGACTAATGTGCAAAGAAACCCATAGAGGGATGTTCTTATATCCTGCCCCTTACTGTAACCACTAAACCTTACCTATATGGAATAACTCAATTAATGTTGCAATTGCGTTATCTAGCATAATATGCACAGATACTTTTGAGCTGTTATTGTTATTTTTCTTGAGCCTAAGAAGTGTCACCAGGCTATGGGCTTAAGCTTGCTACCTTACAATAGATATCAATATGACCATTTTCTTCTTCATTTTCTTCTTCAACTTACCACCATTTTATGTTTGAAGAATACTTGGTTCTAATTTACAATCAGTGTCCAGAACTACTCTGTAACATGTGGTTGCAGTAAACTAACCCAAACCCCTATGTGCATGCCCTGTGTTGAATTGTAGCTTGTTTTACAACATGGTTGCCAATGCTTATACAGTCTCCTCACAAATAAATCGCAAAGTTACTAAATCAGTCATTCATAACCCTAATATTGTTGCTTCAGTTGTGTCAGTTGTTCAGAATTTATCAGTTTGACCATTCATCATCAAACATATTAGTGACACTCAACAGGTGTAAAAAAATATCAAGGATTTGTAAACCAACTCACTGAGCCCCTTTTAACCCTAACATGATCAGATAAAGAAGTCTGAAATTGCTCCACAGTAGGTAGGCCTATACAGTAAATCATACAGCCCATTAATGTCATAAAGGTTGTATCAGTACATATATGATGTTAGGTTTTTTGCTGGCAAAGATGGATAGGTAGAGGTCAACTAGCTATTTCCGAAACAGTGAGACAATGGTATTCCTAAGGATTTGTAGAAATTGTTCCCTTTGTGCAGTATACACTAAAGGTACAGAAGCTATATGTGTGTGTACTTACTACAGTATGCATAAGCAATGATGCAACAACATGCATGTGCATACCTGTACTGTACACTGTATGTACTCAACACAGGCCTGCTCTGCTGCAATTTACACTTTCATGCATAATAAATCCACACAACACATCCATTACCCAGATCTGCAAATCTCATGCCTGTTTTGCTAGCTATAAGTGCCTTCACTGCTAGGTTGGAAGTTCCACTTCTCATACCTGTAAGCATTCACCAAAATACCAGTACTGTAACTTGCATTAGGAGCATCATATGAGGGTAACATGGTGGCCACTTCAATATGTCTTAACAAAACCTATCCAGATACCACAAACACAGAGGTCAAAAGAGGTCAAGGGAGGTCAAATTATATCATAATTGTACTTCAAATAGCCAGACACAATATTTCATTACACCATTACCCTAAAATGTTTCATTGGGGAGATATCAATAAAACATGACTTGGTGACCTTTGGTCCCTTTCCTATTGATGAGGTTAATGTTGCAACATTATCTTCTCCTACCAATGTATCTTATCCCAAACTTGTGTTACAGTTTGAAAATGGACATGAAGCAACTCCAAGAAATTAGTAACTCATAGAAATTCACTTTTTGCCTCTGGTGATCATGATGACCTTTGACCTCCACCAAAAACTACAGGGCACATCTACCCAATATCATAAACAAACGCCAAGTTTGAGAAAAGTTGTGTGCTTCATTAGTGAATTATTGTGTCACATACCTCACATTCCAATGTCAGGAACAAAACCAGGCCTTAGCTCCCTGTTAACTCCACATGAGCTTCAACTTTGGCTAACATTAATTATACACATCTACTCAACATCGTACAACCATACATCAAGATGGAGAAAATTTGAGCACTTTTTTAATTACAGAACTCATACCACACATTTCAATGCATCACAAACGTCCGCATGCACGTATATACCAATCTGACTGCATCGGTTCCTTTGTAAACACAAGGAACCAAAAGGAATAAAAGAGAAAATAAAGCTCATTCTTCCCATGTACCATGAGTTACAAAGTAAACATCTTTATACAATTTAAAAGAAAACATGGGTCTTGCATTGCATGCTTTTCTGAATTGAGCTTTTAACAACTTCAAATTGTAATACAACATATGCTTTGTAGGAAAATTTTCTTCAAGAATATTGTTATTCATTTTATGTACCTGAATAATACTGTATGTATTAAAATTTGTCTCCTTAATACAAGTTTTGTCAATGTGTCCCAAACATGCCAACAATTATAATAAGCAGCAATCCACGGAGTTGTAAATCATCATCCCTATTGTTTTGCTTACCCATTTTCTATACGTACAGTACGCTGAGCTGTATACAGTACTTCACCAGAGTTTTACATTGCTAAGAATTGCTCAGAACAGCTTAGAAGTGCTGAACATTCAAGTTACTTAATGATACAGTACCCCAATACACTGTGTAAGCGTCGAATGGCACAAATACCTATGATAATGCGCATACACATGTTTTTAGACATCGACTATGCATCAAAAGCATTGCAAGAAAATGTGTGAGCATCAGAGTATTCCTCATAATCTCTAAGCCCTGTCACAGTGGATCCTTCAGTGCCCTACAAAGTGTGTTATGCATGGCTCAGTGTTTTCTTCACATTGAATAAAGACCTACAGTTCTCAAACAATTGCACAGTAGATATATATATGAACAAGTTGTAAACATATACTGAGTGAAGGCATTATCAACGCAAGGAAAATGACATCAACATACCAGATGTACACACTCGGCCCACAACTGGTTGTATAGGTTGAAGAACCATGTCACATTCATGAAAGGCAAGTGTGTAAAAGTTATGTGAACACAATGTACTACCAGCACCTTACACTTAATTATGTGTTATGGTAATTATGACTTTGCCTTTGACTTGTGACATCATCAGTTGGGTGGACACTATAGACATCTCACACCCACGCACCCACTCAACAAGTTTGAAGTTCATCTGACGTGTTGTCCAGGAGGAGATCGTGACACACTTTTGTTTGCATTTTTGATGATTCGACCTTTAATCACGTGACCTTTGACCTGATGCTATCATCACTATTTGAAAAAAATTCTCGTATTGTCTTCTTTTCACGTATGGTATTGTGTATTATAACTCTGGGATATTCACACTTTGAGACAATGCTAAAAATGTGTTTTATTTTTTGTTTTCATGAATTGTGACCTTTGATCTATGATGTCATTGCTTATGCAGACACTACACCTCTATACCACTAGACCCAGGCAGCTACCCACCACGCTTGAGGTTCATTCGACTTACCGTCTACTGTAGGAGGAGATCGTAACACAAGTTTGGATGTACACACACATTCACACACACCCACACACACATTTTGACTTCCCTTCTCAACACCTACTGTAACCTCAGTTATTAAATCCCGATCCATGTCATTTGCATACCATGAGGTACCCTCTCATAAGGGCTAATGGCCCACTAAGTTTTGGTTGAATACTACATGGGGTGTAAGGTGGACTGCCATTCATAAGTGTCATTTCTGGCGACTTCAACTGCTCAAGTGAGTGCAATATCCGCTCCTCGTACTGTACACTACTGTACATACAGGGATGACATAATTACTACAACATATTAATACATCACAAAGTGTAACAAAGCATCTCTTTAAGGTACAAGTTTTGTCAATGTCTCCCAAACATTGAAACAATTACAATTACTGGAGCATGTATTATACATCACAAAGTATTAACATGTATATCGCCTTAATACTTTACATAATTTTTGTCGAGGTCTCCCAAACATGCAAACAATAACAATTACTGCAGCATATATTATACAATACAAAGTGTTGAAGTGCATTTCATTATTACAGTATGTAAATGTTAATGTCTCCCAAACATACGAACAAAAATTACTGCAGCATATATTATACATTTACAAAGTATTCCTTCTTGCATAACTTTTGTCAATGTCTCCCAAACAGGCAAACAATTACAGTTACTGCATCATGTATTATACACAACAAAGTACTAAAATACTTTTCCTTATTATATAGGTGTTAATATCTCCTAAACATGCAAGCAATAATAATTTCTGAAACACATAATTAAAAGATAAATATGAGGGTGTTCAGACATAAATATGAGGGTGTTCTAGCAGCGGTCCACCTCTATCACGTCCTTGGTTAGCTTAGCCTCCATGATGACATCAACAACAGTCTCTAATCAAAGTATGTCTCCCAAACATGCAAACAGTAACAACTACTGCACATCTATTATACATTAGAATGTATGGTATTAAAATACATTTCCTTACTATGTTAGTTTTATCAATGTCTCCCAAACATGCCAACAATTCCAATTACTGCAACATAATCCATTGACGGTGCACATTTCCATGTAAATTTTTCCTGTTACCATACTTTCCCCACAGTAAAACAAGAAAGCCAAGAGGTTGAATATATTGTAGTAAACACAGGCTACCACATAAAAGCATTAATGATGTACATCTTTTCCAATTACTGTACATATAAAATGTTAGTTGATAGTGGAGACGAAGAATTCTCCAGCCTGCACAGTGATAGCACAAGTACAGTACACATTCTGCAGGAACAAGATATAAACTCATGCAGTTGAGGTGATTGCCAATTATATAAACTACATACATTCCTCCATCTGCATACAGTAACCAAGTTACAACATACTCATCTCTTTTGTGTCAGAAGACTTTTCCCTATAAAAAATATCTTTGACACAAGGTCCTTTCTCCCACTTTCCACAGAGGTCATTGGTGAATGACCATTTTCTGACAAGCTAATGTCTCCTTTGGAATAAAAAGTCAACTATGGCTTTAAAAACTTTTCATTTTTATGACTTCTGATGACCTCACATGACCTTTGACCTCTAGAAACACCCTCTATTATTTAATTAGAAAGTCTTACATACCCTGCAAGTTAAAAGTTTGTGCAGTGTGCGGTTAATGAGGTACGTCAAACATGTTTTGTCGATGTAGTCTGCCTGCAGATGACCTCTGGTGACCTTTGGCATCAACTAAAATCAATCCTAGTCAAGATCTTTAAATGTCCTACCCACAAACTGACTTTGGACTGTCTTACACATTCCCTTCAAAAGATAGTGTTCACAAGCTTTTTACATTATGACTTCTGATGACCCCAAATGACCTTTGACCTACAATAATACCCTCACAATCTCAGTTACTTAAAGGGCCGAACATACCACCCAAGTTTGAAAATGATGCAACTTGTCATTTCTGAGATACTGCAAACATAGTTTGTACACATTCTGCATGATGGTAACCTCAGATGACCTTTGACCTTCAACTAAAACAATCCCAGTCGAGATCTTTATATGTTCTATCAACACACCAACTTTGACCCACCATGCACTTTCCCTTCAAAAGCTAGAGTGTTCACAAGATTTTGCTCACAGATAAACATGCACACACACATATGCACGCACACACACCGAATCACCATTGCAAAGATTCCTTGCCCACCTTTGGCAAGGAATCAGAAAGTGTTACTTCTCCTTTGCACAGTAGCTTGCATAATTAAATGTATCCCACACCATCTAAACAAACTTTACAATACCTGATTAAAGTTGTGGTCTAACACTTTTTTTTTCCCTTCACCTATTTGTAAACTACAGATTCTCACACTGGAACAGGATGAATAGTTCATTAAAGTTGTCTTCAAGGATAAGACGTTGTTGTTCACTATATTTACTTACATCTGTGTATTAACATACAATTAGTCCACTTAATACATACGTTTTGTCAATGTCTCCCAAACATGCAAACAGTAACAAGTACTGCACGATATATTATACATTACGAAGTACAGTATTTGCATGCATTTCCTTACTATGTACATTTTGTCAATGTCTCCCAAACATGCAAACAATTACAATTACTTCAGCATTTAATATGCATTTAAAACCTTACCGTTTCTGGATGATTCAGTTCATGTTCTTCAGTGCTTTTGGTGGCTTCTGGTGCTATTACTGAAGGCTGGTGCAACTCATCAGTCAGGTTGTTATTGGATGGGGAAATTTGAAGATGGTCCTATGGAAAACATCACATAATTTCAACATAATCAGGTTTCAGGAGGATATTTTCTTAAATTTATATTACTTTCAGATGAAGGGCTTTGCAACGATCCCACTACCAAGTACCATTATTCCTCTGTTTTTCATTAATCTACAGTTTTATAAAACAGTGCTGCAGATCTTCCAGTCCAGATGTATATTTACGTACATATGTGTATTAACATACAATTTGTCCACTTAATATATAAGTTATGTCAATGTCTCCCAAACATGCAAACAGTAACAAGTACTGCATGATATATTATACATTACAAAGTACAGTATTAACATGCATTTCCTTACTATGTACGTTTTGTCAATGTCTCCCAAACATGCAAACAATTACAATTACTTCAGCATTTAATATGCATTAAAAACCTTACCTTTTCTGGATGATTCAGTTCCTGTTCTTCCGTACTGATGTTTGCTTCTGGTGCTATCACTGATGGCTGGTGCAACTCATCAGTCAGGTTGTTATTGGATGGGGAAATTTGAAGATGGTCCTAGGGAAAACAACACATAATTTCTACATAATCAGGTTTCAGGGGCATATGCTCTTAAAATAACATAGGCCTCTGATAAAAGGTTTTGCAATGGTGGGTTAGCTTGTTGGTTAGAGTGTCCGACTTGCAATCACTAGATCCCAGATCAAATCCTGGTTGAACAACCTGGGAATTTTCTGGGGACCAAACATTACTTGTTCAGTAAAGCAGATTATAGTGGTACAGTACTAGGTGATTTCAGTTTGGCTTGCTCTATACAGCTAATGGCCTGCTGAGCTGGGCAGGATCTCCACCCCTCCCAGCCTTTGGGAAAGTGGCTAAAGACTGGGGGATACATTCTTGTCCCTCAGATGGGGTCATTAAATGGTGGTCCTGTGTACAGGTTTGGGTTTGTATGGGACTGTTAGTTCACCCCTTCCTTGTTACCCTCTGAAGACTGATAAAAAACACTAGGCAAAATTCAGCGGTGTTCATCCATGATCAACATGGAGTACTGTAGGATCCATCGATGAGTCTGCAGACTTTCTGACACTCAAATTAACTAAACTAAGCCAATATCCACAATTTTTTTTCCACAATTTAAAAGGAGGAACAGCGAATACAGCATATTTCTCCTATAAACAGTACAATGAGTCCCCCCCCCACATGAAAGTGTTAAACACAGGTATGTACTGTACTTTAGTGCAAATATCTCAAGGGCCCATTCCTTATTCAAATGAAGCATAAAGATCAGATCCTGTCTGAAGTTTTCATCCAATTTCACCTCTGAGATGTCTTAAAATTTGTTCGAAAATTCATTTTTCTTGTTGCATGCCCCATCACAAACAAGGCTTTTATACCTTGTGACAGTATTGTACAACAGCAGTGTGTTGTAACACAGATAATGTGTAGCTATATGCTACTGTAGGTCTTCCTAGTATACAGAAAACTCCAATGAGTAAAATACACAATGAACAATGCAAGCACACATTTTCATGACCAGGATCACATTCTATTCCAATTTACACATAATTAAGTACGCACAGTATAGGTCTCCCTAATACAGCACAGTATGTTGTGATATCAATACCAGTGTGCTGTAACACAAATACTGTGAAGGGCCTTACTGTACAGTACAGTAGGTCTCCCTAGCATACAGTAGGCTCCAATAACTTCAAGGCACAATGAACAATGCAAACAGTGTCTTCTGACTGTAATCACATTTTTTTTTCATGAATTTGAAATGGCACTGCAAGTTACCTCTGCTGGCAATAGTAAGTTAAAGTAACACATATCAGCTGGGAGATGCATTAGCACAATTAAAGGAATTCACATTCTTGTGCAGTATTTGGCTGTAAGTGCTATAAGTATGAATATTTCAATACAACAGTATGCAATGTTGCACAATATCTCTAACCACAACAAAATCTGGGTCCCACTTCAGAATCAAAAATGACAAAAATGGGTATACGAATTGATGTTTCCTATACCCCCCCAAAAAAAATGCTGCATGCCTTCAATAACCATATTAAAATGGAATTTACAATAAGAGACAGCACAGTACAGTGTAGTACCTTTTTCTGGCAGGAATCACTTTGTTTCTTTTGTAACCCACAGAAGCTTATGTTGCTTAGTATCTGATGTTCTTGAATATTAGTGTGAAGCAACATCCTTCCCATACTGGCACTTGAAGGCAAACTCTGTTCTTCCTGTGAACAGTTAATACATTATATGTAATTGTTAGAGTGTAATAGATAACCTTGCATTGGCTTTCAATAAATAAAATTTTGCTAGTTTGGATTGTGTCAAATTCTTTCTAAGCCTGTATTATTAATGTTTAGAATTACTGTATCTACTGTAAATAAATAAATACATAATTCAAATGAGTTAAAACATTTTGATGATAACCGAACTTTGTACTCACAAACTTTCGCCAAGGCAGGTTCTTTACCCCATAGTCATAGCGGAGTTCATCTCCTTCTTTCAGATCTTGTATTGCAAATAAACACAGCCTTGGAACACCGTTTACATGCAGAACTTTCATTTTACAATTTGCCTTCTTCTTGCTGTCATTGACCATCCTCCCTATGCAATCTGTGTTGGTAGCATCAACACTGTAAGTGCAAAAGTCAACACATATAAAGTGATATAATTTCTTGGTCTTTATTACAGTACAGTTTATGTTGTTCCGACTACTGTATGTGAAGTACTTATTGTAGTGGCTTTCTCCACACTTGTGTGATCACTTTATCATAAATAGCTGCCCTTCACATTTTGCACATATCAAATCCTTCACATTTTCAGGGCAATTGAGTGAAAAAAGTTATCGGGACAAGTAAACTTTTGAAGCAAGTTGCCTGACTGGGCAGTTGTTTTAAACCTTAATGTTTAGCCCTGGCAACCCCAACATATATCTCACAATATGTACAGAACTACTGTATGCCATTATTCACACTTGCAGCATAACCTTTGCATTCTTATACAACAGGGAGTTTCAACCAAGCTTTCTTGAACATTAAATTACATACTGCATTGCATCAGGACCAGGATCCTTGCTACAGTACAAGTCGGCCAAGCTCAGTGGCAGCACCAGGAATTTTTAGTTGGGGAGGCTAAGGGATGGCTGAGCAAATTTTGGGGGTGGCTTATAGTACTATTATTTTCGCGTTAGCGGCAATCCGAAGCGCGTAGTCCAAGGTCCGGACGTGGGGTCAAAGGTGCCGGGCTGCCAGCCTAGGGCCCTTGGTGGGGTCTAGGGGCGCCACCCTGGCTGTAGCTCTGCTAGGGTTTTTTTGTTGGGCGTTGAGGAGGGTCTCGACATGTTGAGTAGTCTCCAAACACAGTAAATAAACTCAGATTATGATCATTCACGAAATCTGAACATGGGAGGCATACAGTACATGCCATAGGAAATTCAGGGCCAGTTTGGAAATTCAAAAGCTTCTTATATAGTAGTATTGTGGGCCCTGGCATCTAATCACCCTTTCAACCCATCATACTGTAATGTATGTACCAGAGAGCTTTCATGTGGCATCTCCCTGTGGATGTACTGTACGGTACTCAATTTCTCTGTACAAGTCGGTGATATTTTGAACGGTGCCATATAACACACGCTATGGTAAAATCAAAAGGTATTCAAATACATGCAAGCAGCTCAAAATGGTGGATGTGCAATTAACAAAACAATGTAGTATGCGTGGCTGTTCACCCTTTCAGTGAATCTACACATAATGTGCATGTGTGAAAAACTATCCTGAAGCAATTACTCAGACGAAAGGGTTCATTAAAGCAAATCACAAGCTTTGTAATTCCAACAATCGAAGATGCAGCCTTTGATTAATTAGTTTCGATCAGATAAGAATTTCATCCGTATGATGAAACATCGTAATCCTTGAAACCTTTGGTTTTTTATTATTTGTGGTTCTATTCAATATCCTTTGCGGTATTTCCCACGAAGAATGTTAATGACTGTGGTCTTCACTTAATCACAAATATATTGTCAGCATGAAAATTGATCAGCATTACCTTTGAACGAGCTGCAGTTCATGCGATGTTTAGGAACTTCATATCAAAGGTTGAACAGTTAGGTTTGGTAAAATTTCATCTCTGAATTCAGTTTCAGGATGAAACTTGTTGTAAAGCTGCGTTCTCATTTACGGAGGGTTCTCATTTGCGCAGGTTGCTGCTCGGCCTGAAGAAACCAAGAACAACGATAGCCCTGAAGAACCTGGCAGAAGTAAATCTAGGGCACTACATGTGCGAAACTATAGAGCAAAAATCAAAGAAAATCCTGAAATGTATGATCTGCACAGTGAACTTCAACATAATAGACTCAGGGAATGTCTGTCTGTCTGTAGCCAGGAAAAAGAAATACAGCGAATTATCCAAGTTTCGAGTGGAGAAGTCTTGTCAAAAGAATCATTATCAGTGGGTTCGATTCAAGCTGCAATAATGACATCATAGGGATCTAAGTTGCCCTAAAAGAATGCAGCAGGACTCTATGACCCTAACTCTCAGGATCAACTCAAATCAACATCAAGAGAAAGCTTAATGCGCAAATAGAATACATGGAACTTGTGTACCGATGGACACTGAAATGGAGATGTAAATGGCCAGCCCAGCAGTGAAGTTGACTAATATTTACTTGAGTGACCACGCTCATTGGAAGAGCCATAAGTCTGGTATATGGGTCGGAAAAATCCCTTAACTTTGGAGTTATATCACTTTCCCAAGACAAACCTCATCGAACTTGAGAAACAGCTTCCTTGGACCACCGGGGAAAGGGAGGTGACGGAGGTCCCTCATTTCCTTGATTTTTTAATGAGCACAAGTAACAGGCGTATCCAGCTACCCATGAGATATCGCCAAGATTATGTTTTAAAGTAATACTTTACTATTATGATGTATTTGTGTGTGTACTCCTATATGTTATAGCCAAGTGCGACATCATTCATATTGCTATAATTGTATCATATATAAGCTAATTGTAACTGAACCATAATTGGTTTTTCGTAGAGATAGATTAATGAACAATTTATTTGTTTTTGTTGTTTTTTTTTAACAGGGAGATGTAATGATATGTGTACTGCTATACTGCTTTAAGCTGTCAGTATAACCCCTGCCATTATTAATATGAAATATTACAGACACATGGTGTTTTTATGGTAAACAAGCAATACCCTTAGCAACCTGCACTAGTACATCTTGTAGGTCGATCACCTCTAGCCTAGGTCAATAAGTTTCTGTTGTAATTCTTTATGATGCGTCTATCATCCTATATCTCACCCTTATAAAAATTTCTCATACGATTCTCATGAGATCTCATGAGAATTACATGAGAACTCATGAGAAGTGTGCATGGCCTTGCGAGAATCTCATGAGATCTCATGAGACGTGCTATTAGCCACATGAGAACCACAAAAGATCTCATGAGAAGTGCATTTGATCTCATGAGAAGGCCTACAAATCTCACAAGAATAGCATATGGTATGTGTCCACATGAGAAGAGTGTTCAGCCTCATGAGAATTACACAATCTCATCATGAGAACTTTAGACTACCCCCATAAAAGCAACCTCAGACCTTCTGAGAAATGATAAGAGTGAACACGCGTTATGAGATTTCAGGAAATGTCCCCACATAATCTTCATTAATGACTTCTTGTTCAAGCTAAACTTAATGTCTGAATCATTGTCTGGATCAGCATTCTCTTAGACCCATCTGGTTTTCCCCCACAACAAAAATTTGGTGTTCATGTTGTTTCATACAACATGTCTTGCTCCATAAATACTCTACCAGCATGGAATCTCTGTAGTTTGAACAGAGTTAACCTCTTGATATATAGTCCAGACTGGGTGTAGGTTTTGAATGAAAGGGGGAAAGAAATAGGTGTTTCGAGTCATGTACAGTACCCCGGCCACAGCAAGGTGACTTTGAACACATGACAAATTTGAAAAAAAAAATTATAATTACCATACTTAAATTATCAATTAGAAAACTGCATGAGAAAGGTGATACCCCAGGAGGTAATTTGAAAGTAAAACATGAGACCTTTAAGTATCCAAAAATCGTCAAAAAAACAAATGTGTTAAAAGTCACCCCCGATTTTAAGGTATGAAACATTGGATCTAGATCCACATCCTTGGCACAAAGCCTAGTTGGATAAACAGTATAGTTGCACAAATTTCAGGTAAATTTACCCAACTGGACTTCCAGAATGGACCAATAAATGATTTTCCATATGATTAGATCTTCATGTTCCATTGCCATTCTTTTAACAAGCATGAGATCTTTTGATTTACCCTGTGCTGAATAAATGCATTTTTGGCATTCCATATTGTTCAGCAGTGTTGTTTATCATACCACCAGTTGGCAGTAAGTTTGAATTTGCAGTTACTGTAACTGCCATTGACATGGATGGAGGCTTCTACAGTATTTGTGTAACAAGATCAGTCACACCATTCCAGAACTATTGTACAGTATGTGCATGTCTCTCTTTTTCTTGCTATATTTTGGTGATGTGTAGATCGAGTAATCCATACAAAATGAATTTTGAAGTAAAGGTTGCAATATACAATGCAGTGTGTATATGAAGTAATCTTGAGTCAATCACTACCAAAAAGCTAAGAAAAACAATTACCATAAATTAATATATTTATAAAAAAAAAAATGTTCTTTTCTTTCAAAAATTGTACTACAGTATATAGCCTCAACAAACACATTTTGGTCACAGATGTTGGTAATTTGCAAAGTTTTAGTCCAAAGGTAAGCGGGAACTTTCAAATATCACCGTTTGTTAGTAACATACTCGATTTGAACATCAAAATAATAATGTAAGGAATTGTTTTTGATACATTGAAGAATTTTCATAAAGTCACGTTAACAATACATTGAAATCACATCACATTTACACATTGTGCTGCATGGTGTTTAGAACACAGTGATCAACTCATGATATTGATTGACTCATGATTTCTTAAGTAAGAACTGTGTTAGGCATGTAGACCCCTGTAAAATGCGTGCATACGTGTATTTGCGCTAAACTTGAAGTAGATCTACAGTACAACAGAGGGGTTCCAAATCCTATGAGGCCAAGTCTTTGACTGCCTACTGGGTAATAGTTACTAATTTAGTTTCTCAATGCATAGCCTAAATGATAAGGTTGATATATGTAGGCCAGGAAAGTGTTGCCAGATATAGGCCATGAACATTCAATGAGTCGTGAAGTAAGTAGTGGAACTTTCTTACACTGCACTTATACTTTGCCAAATGCAATTTTAATATTACTGTATATCATACTTTGACCTAGGGTAGTTAATTACAGAGCTCTGATGTTATGTTTAGTTTGCTCATAAACATGAAAACATATCTTAAGAAGTAAGAAATGAACTGATTGTGTAGAATATGGTTTCCCCATTACTGTACTTACTGGTGTGGGTATTCAGGATCGAGTGACTGTACTTAACCGTTGCTCTTACTAATGCATTATTAGACATACTTAAACGCAAGATCTGAATAAATTGTCCTCGCACCTGCCCTCTATACATATCTTCCTCATTTAACTTTTTCTCCTCTGCAGAATCCTTCCTGAATAATCCTGGAAGCAGGGCCATAAAAGCTGAACAAAAACATAGGAAGAACCAGTGTGCCAAAAGATTCAGTGCGACCTGAACAGGAATAAGGGATCCAATCAAGCAGGAAAGCTACAGTACCGTATTGTAGCAGGGCAATCCTCAAGCAGCACCATACATGTTTAAATGAAAGAGTGTTTGGACTTTACGTTCACTAATGACACCTTGGTGATGACGTCACCACAGAGGCTGATCAAGCAGAGGAATAGAGGAACGCGTTGACTTTTTGTTTACTTCCAGACAACTAAGAAATGTAATATACGGTAAACTAAACTCTAAGAACTGGACTAGATTTTGTAAGACTAAAAAAGTTAAATTCACATAATCTATACAGTGTAAATCTGATTGCAGGATGTAAGATTTGTAAGACATTCGTGATCTTTGCTGCTGACACAAACTCTAATTTTGTCTACTTTTATTTCGTGTCACAATACTGTATGTTAGCAATTTCAAACGGGGCTTGCAACTTCAAAAGGCTGTTGGCATGCTCATCCATTCTATTTCTTTAAATATTTAGCCTCTAGATTACGCCCCAACTTTAAACACGACTTGTGGCCACATCTAAGCCCTAACTTGGGTCCTTAATGTCATGTCTGAATCAGCCCTGACAATTTCGTGAGGGTATGTCTTGAATATTCTCGTGCTCCTTACTGTGTCCGCTGTTTAGTCATGAGAAATATTCCCATGTTAATGTTGTAGTGAGGAAGCTGCACCTCATGAGAAATTTCTCGAAAGAAACTTCTCACAAGGCTTATGTATGAGAAATTTTCATGAGAATTCCGGTAGAAATTTCTCGTAAGAATCTCATGAGAAATTGGGACGTCGGTCCCAATTTCTCACGAGATTCTTACGAGAAATTTCTCATAAAATCTGCATGAGAAGTTTTCATAAGGGCAGATACCGCAGTATGTAAGCTGAGGTCATGACTGCAAGACGTCAAGATCTGTCTCTATCAAATACTTGTTTTCTCCATTTCCGGAGGGGGCTATAGAGGCCTAGCCCCCAATCAGAATCCCCAGAAAAAATGCATGTTTTTTGCTTGTGTAAAAAAAAAAAAAAGTGTACTTCGGCGCCAAATGTACATTAGCGCTTTTGCGCCGATGAAGAGTGTACTTTGGCAGCGCCCAAAAATTGTACTTGTATGTTCCGACAGCCCTGTATTCCGACGTCTCGGTTACGACACCCCATATTTCGATGTTTCAGTATTCCGACATCTCTATGTTTCGACGTCTCTGTATTCCGACAAAAGTGTACATCCGCGCCGAGAAAAACGTTCGGGCGCCGGAAAAGTACTTTGGCGCCGAAAAGTAGTGCTCTTCGTCGTCGACAAAGTGCACATGGTTGGGGGCGTCAAAGTACATTGTTTACCGGCGCCAAAGTACACTATAATACATTTTCGTCGCGACGCCAAAGTACCCTTTTCATCGGCGCCAATGTTCACTTGAACGAAGCCGAAGTACAATTTTTGGGCGACGCCAAAGTCAATTTTCCAGCGACGCCAAAGTACATTTTGTTTTCGGTGACAAAGTAGATTGTTAAGGCGTCAAAGTACATTCTTCACCGGCGCAAAAGGAAGTTTTAATCGGTTCCAAAGTACAATTCTATCGCCGCCAAAATCATTTGTCGAAGCATAGAGATGTCGGAACATACAGAAGTCTGTATACAGAGTTGTCGGTCTATAGAGATGTCGAAATAAATGTACTTTGATGCCGATTTGTTGTCGAATCATAGAGATGTAACCGCCGACACATAGAAATGTCTGAACATTGGGATACCCCCCAATGATTCCTGTGTAGTCAGTTCTAATGGACCATCGGAATAAGTTCTTGGCCCAAATCCTCATCTTCACCTCGATCCTTGCCTTCTTCGTCACTGTAAATAGTCTTCACTTGACGAAAACCCTGGTCCCATAAAATAAAAAAAAATGCATGAAAACGGCACAGAAAAACTCAAACAGGATCAGTAACAGCAAAACATGAACTATATTTACACCCTACTGAACGAAAATGAACCAAAAAAATCCCAATTACCATCCGGTCTGCCCGCACCGAAGCAAGTGGACCCCACCGCCTGCCGAACGTCGACTTCAACGAGTGAAATCGGACTGAACCTGGTAAAAACGGCATAGAAGCAGAAACGCAACTATAAGCGGCTCAGGAAAAGCAAACCCGTATTTACAAACTACCAAACGAAACACCCATTACAGCAATAGAACCACCTAGAAACAGTTATGTACATATGTACAATTCAATTCCACCCGGTCCGCCCGCACCGAAGCAAGTGGACCCCACCGCCTGCAAAACCTCCACATAGACAAACGAGGTCGAACTCAACCTACAACCTAACCTCCGCCCCCACCGCCGCCAAGACGTCCGCAGACCGCCCCTCTCACCTAAATACAATATTACAACGGTCTCTCCATACAGCCATCTTGATGCACACCGATACAAAGGCAAGTATCTGGCGAACACTTGTGTTGCACAACGGGATGTAAGATATTGAGACATTTGGTCTTCCATGTATTATGTCGTATGATTGCGCAACGAATCTGAAAAGAGCCTAGACAAGCTGTGACCGAGAAATATCCCTCCTCTGTTTATTAACGCGAAGTACATTACATGGTAGTACGAGTGGAGTTAACGAAAAACTGTAGTTATTCGTGTTGTTCGAGACACTGCGTGGATTCGTCAAAATAGACATTTCAAATGTGTCAACGAACGCCACAGGTGAGAATAGGCCGTGCCTACCGTACTATGTGAGTAGCTTAACGACATTACAAGCTATAAACCAGTGACCGTATTGAACCGATTACGGCGCTAGTGTGTATGTACCACGGTAACTGAGCCTAAGTAACACCGTCCACTGCTAGTGCAAACGAAATTCATGGCGGGTAAATACGATAAACCGTCAATGAACTGGGAAGCCCAGGACTTACATAAAGAGTGGAGGAGATTTAAGCAGCATTGCGAATTCACCTTTACAGGCCCACTAGCTGGGAAGTCAGAAATTGAAAAGGTGAACTACTTAATGACGTACAAAGGAGACAAAGGTAGGGATATTTACCAGGTCTTTCGATGGCAACCAGCAAGAACTGGTGCAAATGGAGAAGCAAGAACAATTATTCAAATATCAAGTTCTATGCTGTAAATGTTGCTGACAAGCTACCATTGTTGTCAGGCCGTGCGAGTACAAGTCTCCAGTTGATTAAGAGGATACACAACATAGACCAGTTTCTTCTGCAGCTCAAGACACTATCTGGTACACTACCAGGCACATGTTCACTCAAGATTGATCCAACAGTGCCACCAGTAGTCCATGCTCCCAGGAAGCAACCACAAGCTCTCCTCGCGAAAATTAAAGATAAGCTCAATGAAATGGAAGGAGAGGGTCACATTGCAAAAATCACAGAGCCGACAGATTGGGTCAACTCTATGGTGACAGTTGTAAAAGGGAACAAGTTTAGGATCTGCCTTGACCCCAAAGACCTTAATAGAGGTATAAGAAGGGAACACTACAAGATTCCTGCAGTTGAAGTAGTAGCATCAATGCCTGATGCTAAGGTGTTTTCTGTTCTAGATGCCAAATCAGGATTTCTCCAAATTAAGATTGACTATGAATCCAGTGTACTTACTACTTTCAACACACCAGTGGGAAGATATAGGTGGCTCCGCCTTCCTTTTGGAATGAAGTGTGCCCCTGAAATATTCCAGAGAATCATGGACAATATGTAACAGGGCATGGAGGGAGCCAAAGCAGTGATGGATGATATTTTGATATCTGGTCCAGATAGGAAGGTCATAGAAAGAGCTACAGAATGGAATCTAAAGCTCAATCTGAGAAAGTGGACCTGGTGGAGGCTAGGTTGGAGGACTTCAGGGATCGCTACATTAGCCTGTTGGGGGAAGGTTACTGTTATCAATCGTTTCGTTTACCCTCTCTTGTGGTACCCGGGCACTGTTCTGGTTGCTCCAGATGGTGTCCTGGCTCGACTCGAGAGAGCCGTGTTTAGTTTTTTATGGTCAGGGAAGACGGAGTTGGTCAAAAGAAGGGTAGTGTATCTCAGGACCTTAGGAGTGCGGGATTGGGCCTTGTGCATTTTCCTTCCAAGCTCCGTTTTCTCTTTGTTTGCACTTCACAAATACCCTTGTGTGACGTGAATTTGTGCTAGCATGTTTCAAGGAACCGTTACTGTCAGCTCCTATTAGACTCCAGTCAATGATGCTGAGGCTACAAGCCTATGACTTGGAAGTAGACTATGTTCCAGGGACAGAAATTCCAATAGGGGACACTTTCTGGTCAGCATGATCGAGCATACTGCTGTATCTCCAAAGCTCCTCCAAAGTTCCTCATTCTATCAGAGAATATTGGAGTGTGCGGGAAGAGTTAGCAGTTCTAGATGGCATCGTCTACAAAGGAATGACAATTGTGATACCACCCAGTATGAGGTCAAACATGCTAGCACAAATTCACGTCACGCAAGGGTATTTGTGAAGTGCAAACAAAGGGCTAGAGAGTCATTATACTGGCCAAGCATGAACAAAACTATTGAACAGATCTCCCTGATCTCTCGTGGTCAGAAGTAGCATCAGATCTCTTTGAGTGGGAAGGTAGTCAATTTGTGGCTACAGTTGAAGTTGATGAACTAACTAATATTACCAGCAAGACGGTCATAGAAGCTTTAAAGAGACAGTTCAGCTGCCATGGGATTCCTGAAAAGCTGAAAACAGACAACGGCCCCCACTATGTATCACCAGAGTTCAAAGCATTCTGCGAGGACTATAATATTGAACACACTACATCCAATGGTGAGGCAGAAAGAGCTGTCCAAACATTATCGAACAACACCGTTAGCTAGTTGTGGTTTGTCACCATCGCAACTACTCATTGGCCGCAGACCATGAAACAACTACCAACCACCAGGAAGCTTCTGCAACCAACTCAAGTCAATGCTGCAGAAGTGAAACGTAGTATGAAATGGACAAAGACAGACAGGTCCACCACTACAACAGGAAGAGAGCAGGCCAAAGTCTGTCAGAACTAGAAGCAGGTGATGAGGTGAGAATGGTTCCACTGCCAGCAACCACTAAAAATACTGTAAATAGTTGACAACATACAAAATTCATTTTTCTAATCAGCCAATAATCACAACAAAGGATAGTTTGTAATTACGTTGCTTTATTTTATTCCTTCAGTGAAGCATTGAAGTTCTCACAATACTTGGAAAATACAAAATCATGGTGTGGGAACCTGGATGGTAAAGATCCAGTGCGAGGGTGAAGTGCTTGTAACCTCTCCCCTCTGCTCTGTAACATCTGTTTATCAAGGTTAACGCAACGATTCTGAAAAGAGCCGAGACAAGCTGTGACTTAGAAAGTGTAATAAAGAAATTAATCACAGAGAAATATCCCTCCTCTGTTTATTAACGCGAAGTACATTACACGGGACACATGTGGAACGCTTTCCCACTTCGTACATCCAGTGCGGGGAATCCAAGACGCCACTGAAGTGACCTGCACTGGTTCGCGAGACTAGGATTGCTAGTTTGGGGTGTCAGCCGAGTGAAAATTGGAAGCAAAAGTTCCAGGAAGACTGCATCAAGGTGGTGCTCTTTGTCCTCCATTTCCCCAGTCTCACTGGATTTGTACTTGCACCATGATTCTGCTCCATCAGGACAGAATTGATGTCTGAGACGATCGTCCGGAACTTCTACTGAGTGGTGTAAAACTGCTAAACTGGCCCTCTTTTCATCTTCTCAATAGCTAGGATTTTATCAGCTTCGCATTTCAGGGCATCAGGATTCACATTCTTCCGAATCTCATTGCGATATAGCTCGCTGAGTCTTGTGATAGCCCCGGCTGTTAGCCTAGTACCACCAACAAACTTCCCACCTGACAGCTTCCCCTTGTCCCCTTCTTGAAATTGTCCAGTCCCCTTGTACATTCACTTCCCAACAGGGTTACATCTATGTTGGCTGGTGACAGTAATCTGTGGCAGTCGCTGGCACTTGATGTCCGGCATAAAGAACAAATGCCCAGACTCACAGCCAGCACATTGCAATGAAAATTCCAAGGAAAATGTCTAACAATGCATGGAAATATTGGCCTATTTTATTGAAACATAAAACCTCACAATTATCACAATCACCTTCTCTCTCTAGTAAAAAAGTTGATCAACAAAAACAACTAAAATAGTGTAATTTTCACAAAAGGTGCCATATTTGTGGCCTACTCAGTGAGACTGTTCATTGATAGATCCAACTTTCATTCGACAAATCTCTATACTTACCCCCTTCACATAAATGCATATCCTCTAAGCCTCTTGTAAGGCTTTCCCCATCCACAAGTCAGTATCCTTGGACTGGTTTTGCACGAGAAGAGAGAGTTTGGGTCGTATTTCGTGGAAATGGTATGTACACATTCTTCACTCGTGACAATTTTTTACCAGAGGTGGAAGGAATTGATTGAACTTTGGTTGCCTCATTCTTCAAGGCCTGCTTCTGAGTACCCCGAAATTTATTCTTCTTACTTCTTGTAGGCATTGTAGATGTGTTTTCAGTAAAATAAATGACCGTTGCAACGCGATGTTTGAGGATATAAAATAAACGTTACATTTTCTAGTTGAGGATTTCAAATGGTTGTGATTGTATACATATTATGTATAAGAGTAGTCCAAACATAATGAGGACATACACACACACAACCGTTATCAAATATGCACATGTACGTTCACTAGCAAATGGCATGCACACTATAATATGAACTTTAATCATAGTAATAAAAGAGAACATCAAATTTACACCACTTTCATGCGAGAGATCAGTTTGTGCCAGCAATGATTGGTATTCATGAATCTTAGCCACAGCCTGGAGAAGATGTTTAGCAGCTAATGGTGCCTCTAATTTACTGATATCAGAGGCATTGATACATCTCATCGAGAGGTCAGGAGGAGGGACAGTGCTGGAGTCTGACTAGAGGTAACATCTTTCTTTTTCTCAGCAGTGAACTGAAAGTAATCACACAGCTTCTCTGGTATTGACAATGTCAGATGAGCAGACAGACTTGCCAAGAAAGCCAAAAGGTTATCCACATGGCAAGTATGAAATAAGCTACAGTTATTGTTCTTCAAACACCATGTTTATAAGACTTAAACTAAAATGACCTTTTTTGGTCACCTCAACTGACATTTGACATCCACCAAAAACAATAGGGATCTTCTACCCAGTATGGCCAACCCACACATCACGTATGACATCAGTAAACACCACCCTTCTGGAGATAATGTTTGCAACTCCTTTGAACCCCCCCCCCCCCCCAAAAAAAAAACGAAGGAGTCTTCTACTTAGTATGTACAATCCACGCATCAAGTATGACATCAGTCAAGGTTAGACTCCTGGAGATATGATGACCTCAAATGACTTTTGAGCTCTATCAAGTACCACATCTGTCACAGTTACCGTTGTTGAAGTATCGTGTTTACAATGTTTTCACACCTTGTCCCACGCCCCAAGTATGATATCAGTCCACCAAAAGCAACAGCGATCATCTGTTTACTATGACAAACCCACACAGCAAGTATGAGATCAGTCATGGTTACCCCTCTTGAGATACGTGTTTACAAGCAAGGCGCCACATACACACGACATCACCATCGCATAGATTCCTTCCTTGTCGCGTAACATAGTACACCTGCTAGTAAGAGTATGACCATACTCCGGGCTTATACCCTAGGCTATAGGCCTCCGTGATATTTCATGTATCCTGTAGTTTCTTCATCATGCCGCTAACGGAATCACAACATTGTTTGAAGAGAGGTACAGCCAATCCAGATATGGAAACGGGCTAGTATGATCTAGGCCAAAGCCAATCTTACGTAACAGGCCTACTGATAATGCAGAATGAGTGTTGACTGTAGGCCCCCTAGCACTACATGTGATGCAACTAGGGGTAGCACATCAAGTTGTAAATAGCTTTGCACAGGATCTGTCAAATAGTCTCATCAGTGATAGTTTCCTCCTGAATGGCAGAGAAAACTTGTTACTCTTGTGATGGTGATGTGGAACAGTGTCTTTGGGAGTATTTTGACGAGCTATTGTGTAATTTACATATTGTAAAATATGCCAAAGTGTCAGAGAGTGAAATCTCCTATGGGAAGGCATCGCACGGGCAGTTGTAGGAGGTCAGTTGGCGTAGTTGCCTTTGAACCTTGGTATACTGGTAAAATCTCCCACATTTTACGCGTAGAACATCCGGAAATGGTTCATGTTCTGGTTGTGGTCCAGCCTTCTGTGGTTGAGCCATGTAACATTGCCATTGACACTGAGAGATGTGTGGATCACATTTTGTGGTATCAGAGGAGCCCCTACTGAGATACGATTTACGACTCGGACGCCATTTTTAGGAGTGCCCCGATGTGTACATTTAATTAATGTACTTATTTACCTCTAGCTTTCAGCGAATGGATAAGCACATAACTTGGTTTTAGCTACTGGTCACTTTTTCCTTACTCTGCTACTTGTAAGTAACATAGTCCTTCAACCATGGATGTGGTTTTCTTTTAGGTTGTGGTCTACTTTCACTTTGTCCTTCATCGTAAGTCTCATTCTCTTGTATAGCTACTTTACTTTGAGACATTGCTCTCCGATTTTTAACTCTGGCAATGGTTTTGTGTGTACGTTATAATACTTTCCCTACGAAGCTTGTCTTTTTGAGACCCTTTTGTACTTCCCTTCCATTTAATGATTCAGGATGTAGCAATTCCTCTCACAGGTAATGTACACTTATATTTACCTGGCTTTTGGAATCTGTGCAACCTTGCAGTACCAGAGCACATACATTTGCAATGTCACTCCATTTTGCATCAGAAAGTTGTAAATTGGAAACTAATAAATGTACCTGAGCCTCAAGCTCTCTCAAATTCTTTGTCTTGCTTTTGTTCAATGTCATGCAGGTCAGCCCTTGTTCATGTCTCTGCCATACACAAATTGGTTAAATCTTTCACACCCAAAAACTATAGCTAATAGCTCTTTTTCTATTTGTGCGTAACGTTCTTCCACTACTATGCTTAGGGTTCTTCATGCCATTTTGGAGGAGAACCGCCCCCAAACCAGTTTGTGAAGCGTCTACTGATACTGTAACTTTTTCAAAGTCTGTAGCCTAACTGTCATAGTATTACAAAGTAAATATGTCTAGGGTCTATAGTATTCTACCTTTATTACATTAATGACATAAATACATTGCAACATGTTTCACGGAGATTTTAGCCAATTTCTATGTAAAATTTCCTTCCGAAGTCACAAAGAGCAAGAAATTGTTCCATTAATTATTCACTTATATGAAATAGAGGTCAATCCATGACTATAGATCCATTCATTGGGCCTTCAATTCTGAACAGGCATTACTTAAACAAGTTTAAGAGTTGCTTAGGCTTATCAGTGGGAGATCTGACCTCGTGACCTCGACATTTTTTTAATATCTGTGCATCTCATTAAATTTGAATTTGGGCGGTCTTACACTGTAGATAAGGACTACATTTTACACACAGAAATGTATTTTTCTGACCAAGAAGCTCCCATTCAACGGAATACACAATACCGCTAGTGTAGATGGAATGAAATTTGAGAAATATCGTACCAATTCGATAGGCCTTTCGAAGTCCACAAATACGATATGATGCCCCCGACAGAGCAATTACAAGTTGCACCAAGTCGTGTAAGGCTGAGAGTTGTGCAGCCAGTGTAATAGAAGTGCAAGACCAAGTGCAAGACCAGTCCTTTTCAATGATATCAAAGTGGGTGGTCCCATATTGTTTTCTTTTTCTTGTGTTAGTGGTGATTTTCGTGGTGGCGTGGAAAGGCATGTTGCTTTTCCATATATGTGACCTACTGAGACCAGCAAAATGAAACTCTCTGATCAAAATACTATTGATTTTGCATAGTTATGGTGCAGAAGCTTATTTTCTGTTCAACATACCACACCCCAATGGCATACTAACACACATTTCTTTGTTATTAATCTATAAAACTGTCAGGGTGATTGGTCCACAGTTGCCTGGATGCACCAACTAGGATGGATCAAGGGGTGTCATTCAGTAGTTTGTGACTGACATGACATAGAGGATGGGTAGAGTTGTATCCAGTAGCAATCTCAGCAACAGTTATCCTATCTATAGAAGTGAGGGTTAAGGGGGTCGATGTATTCTTTGACTGCAAGTTAGGGAAGGGTCATGCTCTTGATATCATTTGAGTTGTTTCCTTTTTATTAGTACATGTTGAGAACTACTGAGACTGTACTAAGCTTTCAAGTTGATATTATGCACTGACAATGGTGGAAAAGAGAATGTAAACAAGCCATCAAGTTCAATTTTCTTTTATTATTGCAACAGTCCTTTTACACAGACTCTGAACTGGACGATGTACATTCAAATACCTCCATGGGAGTCACATGATCATTTTCTCTGATATCCTTCCACTGCAATAAGCTTTTACGCCTAAGTCCACAAATTGAACAAGACTTGAATGTAGACTTCTACTAAATACTATACAATAATGTTGATGATGCAAGGTTGAGGTGATGGATGTTCGACTTGCAGTGTGAATGTCAAAGTCAATGCCATAAATATGCAATACTTCCTGTGAAAAAGATTTTAAAAATTAGTTTCATGCAACCTGCTATCATTTTCACAACCTGGAGCATACACGATGGTTGGTGGTATCTTTTCACACCCTTTTCGATGGGTATCACTCCCATTTTCAAGAATCTTTGCTGACATGCTTGACAAATACAGTCCTGATCACTGTATCCAGCGTCTCTTAAATTATTTACTGTTTGAGCATGTGTAGCTTGTCCTTTCTGCCAGTATCTATCTTTGAAAAGTTTGCATACTGAACATGGTCAAATCGGTCTCTGAAGATGTAGAGACTGACATGAGTTTTGTCTTGGCATATTTGAGGGTTAACTTGCTAAGTACTTACAGTACATATCCAATAATGCAAAGGTAGACACACCTTGGCTGCCACCATTTGACGTAACTTGAACTGCAACCACTGGCAGCGCTACCCTCAAATTGCCGGCCCCATTGACAGCAGATACACTTGAAGATGAAGGTACTTAGTTTGCTTTCTTGTGCAATTACACCTGTCTAATTGAAATCAGGCATGTTGGTTGCATACTTGGCACAGCACTTACGGTCAGACCTCACTTCTTGGTCATTCTCACAGGACACTTGCCATATGAATCAGGTGTATCTTGACCCCACCGATGGTAAAAATTAATTGTAAGACGGGGTTGTTTAGTTCAATGAGGCATTTGTATAGTGGTTAAGAACTTAAGACTCTGAATTCCTGACCGAAGATCGTGGGTTTTGTCCCACAGTAGTATGCGCCCAGGCACTGCACTTCGTCTTGATTGTCTCTCCCTATTCAGGTGCGAATTGGGGACCTGCAAGGGGTAACTTGTGAATGTGGAACTGAACTTGGTAACTTTTCCCCACGTATGTGTTGGATAAAAAATCACTCCAGTGATTATGAGTAATGAGTGAATCGCATTGAGATGTTTGTGGAACGCGCTATATAGGAGCATGCTTTGTTGTAAGTTGGGGGATCCTCATCTCGCAAGCTAAGAATTTGGAAAAGTGTCTAGTTAGTCTGGTAGTATGCCCATTTTAGTTTTGGAAGTTTGTTTAGTTGTTTTCTCTTTCTAAGTGTGTGCGTGTGTGTGTGTGTGTGGGTATTTCAGGAAATACATGTACATACTGCGTATTGGTGGTGGGGGACGTTTTAAGTCATGAACCCCAAACATGACGTGCCAAATGGCCTTAACTTCGCACCAACACTTTTTTTACGGATATCTATTAGTATGAAAGTGAAAAGATGTTTGATTTAAGACTGGTGAATATGCATGATTGATGAATATGCATATAGTTGCGATCACAGCTCCAAAGAACCATCAGACACGCATATACATACACACACACACTCACACCCACGTCATCAAACATTTACACTCGCGCAGATATCATACTGTAGGCTTGACCAGCAGAAATAAGGATACGAATAATGGAAGTTGTGAAACCGATTGTGTGAACTGTAAGACAAATCCAACTCTATATATCGGTAATTGTGGAAGAGAAACTTACCTCGTAATAGAGGTAAGCCTCCGATTCTTGTAACTGCCGCTCAGGTGATCGACAGTTACGAGTGAGGAAATCCTCCGCCCACTCCTCCAAACCTTGGAGGAGTATTTCCTTCCTGGTATTTAGCCGATTATCGGCGTAAAAAGGCAAGAAGGGCCGGTGACTGCTGTAGTCTCTCTACCTCTCGAGAGAAGGTTTCCTCGAACTGAGTGATGTATGCGTTCATGATGTTGTTGGATGATGAACTGATAAGGGGTCTGTAACGCAGAAATAGTTGAAAGGTAAAGGAGTAACTAAAAACATTTCATAAGAAAGTCAAGAATCAATATTCAATTAACCCACTCCAGAGAAAAAAGTAAGCCGATTTTGAAAAGTTTAAAAAAGGATTAGTGGAAGTTCTGGATCTATGGACAAGGTGGTTCCATTGTCCTCTGAGGAGATTTGAAGGGTAAAGCTAAATTCAATAACAGTCGCTTGTTAGCTAAGAATCATTAACTCTAAGATGGACTTGTAATTGACAATTCGTGATAAAAAATCAACGGTAACAAAGAATCATTCCAACTTGTTTTGCGGGCGATTTAAAAAATGCAGACGTGGGCTGCGGAGGTGAGAATAGCCAATCACGGTGAAAATAATCATTGAAAGATGCAAATGAGGGATGATAGAGAAAACTATCCTATCACAGTGTAGTTTGATTGGTCAAAATGCAACTGACGGTGTAGGTTGTAGTCAAGCGTCGCAACATGGCGCTGGGTGGGAGTACGAAGTTTGTTCCAAAAATCCTCTCAGTGTTACTTTCACCTCCGAGCAAGGAAGAGCTAAGAGCAAACACTATCGTACGAACGCTTGCCGTTTTATGCAACGTGTATGTATCTTGTTTCTTCAACCAATCGTTTATTTCTCCTCTTTTAATCGAATGTAACCCTTCCTTTCGAACTTCGTTGTAAAGTTTAACGCCGCCATAACTAGCAGGATGACTGAGGTCGTAGTAAATCCTTTTTAAGTACTGATCACGTGGTGTCGACATGTTGATAAATGATAACTCCCGTCGATAGTAACCTCTTAAATATGAATAAAATACTCAGTTTATACTTTCACGTTTTTCCCCAAACATCCCAATTACAGTAACCTGTATGCGATGGTACGATATCACGAAACCACATCATATAATTTTTTGCATTCAGTTTATTTCTCCGTATTTCTACCTCGATGTTAGAATATATCCATAGCACGATGTGTTCTGGGCTATTGTCTCGCTGAACTGTTTCATATATTCCATTTAGTTTATCGTTGAGATGAGGCGCTGGTAAAAGCCATTGCTAATCGGGTGAATTGATGGCAGACTCAACTACGTCAAGCGATTTTCGAATAATTGGATCATGAGCTTCGTTGCTTTTAAGTAATCCCAGTTTGTGACGTGCGAGACTGACGTAAATCTTTTTTAGGATTTCATTTCTTTTCCGCGTGTCTTTTGTTTTGCACCTTTCTACGTCCAGCGCGGGGTTTAAATAATATCTTACTGCACCGTAAAGGTGTCCTACCAAACTGTTCATACAGAGCCACATATTGTTGGATAGAGTTTAACAGCACTCTTAAATCAAACTGCATCGATTGAGGTCCCGATTAAGAATGAGAAGTCTACTGAGAAAGACTACTTGTTTCCCCCTTTTCTCTCTCTCTCTCTCTTTTTCTTCGCACAATTTAAAAATTAAAAGGATGAACACATAACACACAAAAAATCAAACATTCTGTCAATACTTCCATTGTAAAGTTGAACTCAAATTTATTACTTTGATGTCTCTCCACCCTTCTTCCTTTCTCTCCGGTAAACATTTTGCACAGGATATTACAGAATATATTTACATCACTTCATTTCGTTGGACTTTGTCCTCACAAAACATATCATATTTTTTCCTATACATCCAAAGCACTCGTTTCTACAGCAAGTCTGAATAATACGCAAAAGTTCAATACAAATGCTCGATGTCACCACCCAGAGTATTCGATGCTTGGTTATTTCGGAACAATTTCAGAGGGCGAAATTTCCTGCATAATTTCCGCCTCTGACCTTAGGTGCCCGTGAAAAGCCTTTAGTCGGACGTTGGCTGTTTTCTGGTGTCTCCAGTGCAGCTTCTTCATCCGAGTCCATGACATATATAATGTCAGTTTCATCCTACAATTGATACAGAAACGAAAGGCAAAGGTCCGTAACTTGATTTACATCATACCGGAAACTACAGACATTTTCTGAAGAGTTTCTTCGATGTTTGGTACTATACTCTCTAACCACATCCACTGTTCTTCAGTTAAGTTTATGCCTTTCTTAGTTGGATAGATGTTGCCCTTTTTGTTGTATCGAAGATGTTCACGCAGACTGACGTAGACCTTTCCTCTGAAGTACGATAGGCCTACCATTTTAAACGGTACATCAAGAAATTCCGATTCGGTCTGCAAATGAAACCTTTTAAAGTATGGCTCCTGTGGATACACACGTGTGTTGGCTTTCGTCACACCCTTCCTCATATAGGGTATTAGCTGTTTCAATTCACCCCACTGCTGAAGTTAAATTTAGTCCCTTCCTGCCTGGAAGTAAATCGCCCATTCCTTCTTTACGATAAAATTCTCTAATGCAGACGTATGGTTTGCCCTTAAAAGTCTGTACGTGCACGTACCGATTGGCTTCGAGATGAAACATAACAGGTTTACTCACGTTTTCTGATTTGCAACCTGCTTCGTCCACACCGTTTTGCAAGGGTGACACTGTTGGTGGTGGTGTGTCAGGACTGCGGGTGATGGGACACTCAAATTGCGTCTCCTCATCAAGAGAACGGAGCTCAGGATGCTCTTTCACCATCTTGGATTTCTTTACAGGGCTCAAATCCAAATGGGTGGTTTTCTGCCTCTTCCTTGACGGGCTCTTATCTTTAGGAGTGGAGGACATCACTGGAGAGGCCATTGTGGGAAAGTCCAAACTTTGACGATGATCAAACTTGAAAGAAATAACTAAGTCCAAACTTTGGATGTGTTTGGTTTCCAGATAACTAAGTCCGAACTTTGGTCACAGGAGAGTTAAAGATGATGACGGATATGATGAAAACGATGTGATCAGTTTGTGATCTCAGAGGAGAATGGCATTTTATAACGCCCAACTAACAGCTACTACCCTGTTCGTAATCCTTGGACAATGCAACTCATCGAATACCATTACATCCTTAACCATAAAACCTTAATTCAATACAACAGTCCAAAATGTTGATTAACCATTGATTACCGTAAACTTCGCGACATAAGGTCTCGCTCTGCGTTACTTAAGATAATCTATATGTAATTACCTTCTTTCCCTTTTTCAATGTTGCTATCTTTACTTTTTCAACGTCACCCTTTTAAACTTTTTAATTCAAAAATATCAATTCAAACCCCCCTATCGGCACTCCTATTGTTTCCCATTTGCAATCAAATCGACCGAAAAATAAATCCAAACATCAACAAGTAACGTGTCCCAACTTGTTTTCAAATTCGGCATCCTCCGACACCAAAACTTTGCAATTAGAGGGCGTTCTTGACTTAACAAACAGAAATGACAATGTATTTATGTCAAAACGTTTGAATTAGAGGGCAGTGCGTTAAATGACGTCACGACTTTCGATTTTGAAAGGTTGACAATCTCTTATTCATATGAATATTTTTCTGCATATTTTGTCAACCTATATTTTTGTTCATACTTTTTTGACATTTATGACTATCAGTCCACCGTCTCATCAATATTCATCCTATCTTCCCTCCTACTCATCAATATTCATACTATCATCCCTACACAATAGACTCATTTGCATCATAAAAGATTGAACAATAGACTCATTTGCATAACAAAAAATTGTCCTGGACCGTCTACTATACTACTACCAACAGAAGGTATTAAGTTTCTTTTTGATTACCTGCCAAAGACAGGCAATGAATCTATGTGGTCATGATGGCATGTGTGTGTGTGTATATGTCTGTGATGCCTTCGCTTGTAAAACACAATATTTTAAAAAAGGCAAGGTGTCCTACCTTCAACATTACATTGGTGTGTAGATAATCCATTGTGAGTAGATGATCCCTATAGTTTTCATGGAGGTCAAAGGTCGTTTGAGGTCACCAGAGCTTAAAGTATAAAAACCTGTTAAGGAAGATATTTCAACAACTAAATGTTGCTGCAACTTTAAACTGTCCACATTGGTAACTCTTGATTTGTAGGTCAGTAGATCATACTTAGTGTATTTCATGGAGTTCAAAGGTCAGTTTGAGATCAGTATAAATCTTTATTTGTAACCACCTAGTTTCTCAAAGAGTAAGCTGTTTGAACTTCAAAGTTGGTACGTATATTGTCCTTTACTTACCATGAATATTGGAAAGGGATCTCGAAGTCATTCGACATCTGGTTCCACGATTATCATAACCTTTGAAGAAAGGCTGACAAGAATATTAATGTTTGCACATGCGCATGTGGTTGATGATTGCTTGTAAACTTGTTTGGAATGCGAAAGCTTGTTACGTTTACAGAACACATTAATAATATGTAAGTGCATCGTACTTGCAACATGTTTCTTGTAAGAGGTCATTTGAGCTTAAGTTTTATTTCTTAACCCAGTACAATATTCCTAATATGGGATCTTAAACTGTAAAGAGACTGGGGTATCTACATGTTTATTCGTGATTGATTCATTACTTCTAGATGACAGCTCCGAAACTGGTTCAGACATTGTACAAGTGGAAATCACCACTGATCAACATAGAGCCAGTCCTTCAAGTTCGGGACTACATGGTATATGGTTTGGTTATGGGTCGCCGCAGTCACTTACCTGGAACGAGAAAGTGGACCTGGTGGAGGCTAGGTTAAAGAACTTCAGGGATCGCTACATTAGCCTGTTGGGGAAGGTTACTGTTATCAATCGTTTCATTTACCCTCTCTTGTGGTACCCGGGCACTGTGCTGGTTGCTCCAGATAGTGTCCTGGCTCGACTCGAGAGGGCCGTATTTAGTTTTTTATGGTCAGGGAAGACGGACCTGGTGAAAAGAAGGGTAGTGTATCAGGACCTTAGGAGTGGGGGATTGGGCCTTGTGCATTTTCCTTCCAAGCTCCCTTTTCTCCTGACCAAATGTGTTTATAGTGCTGTTGACAGCAGCATGCCGTTTGCGTATTTTGTTCGTTATTGGGGAGGGCTTTCATTCCGCCGTTTTTTCCCCTCCCTGTTTAGCAACAGTGCTCCCCACAGCTGGAGGCCCACTGGGGCCTATGGCCACATGAGGGACACTCTCCGTATTATGTCGTCTGTTGGGGATGTCTCGCGATCTAGTGCGGGGGCCCTCTATCGGGCTATTTTTGATGAACTGGTTGGCCAGGCCCATCCCATCGGCTATGTCTCGGGGCCGGAAGTGTGGTTCATAGCAGGTTACTTGACTTTCGCCGGCGAGACCTGTTGTGGCGTATCGCACACGACGCCATTGTGACCAATTTCAAGCGCTTTCAGTGGCGTCTTGGAGATGGTCTTTGCCCCCGTACTGGATGTGCGAAGTGGGAGAGTGTTCCACATGTGTTTTGGCAGTGTGACTTTGTGGCCCTCCTCTGGGAATGGTTTCAAGCCCTGACTGATCGCCTCACGTTTTGTAACACATGGGCGGTCAGTCAGGTCTACGTTTTGTATGGTCTCTCTCCCCCGTTGTGCAACACAAGTGTTCGCGAGATACTCACCTTTGTATCGGCCTCCATAAAGCTGGCCGTATGGAGAGACCGTTGTAATATTGTTTTTAGGGGAGAGGGGCGGTCTGCGGACGTCGTCTTGGCATCGGTGAGGGCGGAGGTTAGGTTGAGGGTTGAGTCAGACTTCACTCGTTTGTCCAGGTCGACGTTTGGCAGAAGGTGGGGACTACTTGCATCGGTGCGGGCGGACCAGGTGGTATTGAACTTGTAATTTTGGGGGATCCTGTACATATGTATATATACTGTATCTGTGTGGTTCTATTACTGTAAAGAACATAATCTTCTGTTTCATTTGGTAGTTTGTAAATAGTTCTCGTGTTTGCTTTTCCCGTGCCGGTTTGAGTTGTGTTTTCGTTTCTGTGCCGTTTTGATGCACTTAAAAAGTACATGGCAGCAACATTTCCTTTCAGAACATGGACCGCGGGGGACTAGGGGGCTTTAGCCCCCCCCCCCCACTTTTTGCTGTGGGCATTTTGGGCCGCCTTAAACTGCAGTTATTTTGTTGAACATTTCTGCCTTGGACATTTTGGAACTGGAACGCCCTTACTTCACGAACTGGGGTAAAAAAATTCTTCGGTACCCTCAAGTCGCGAGATTAATATATGTAACATACCCCTAATCACGAAACATTTGTATGTTTGTACATATAGGCTGTGCCTATTAATACTGTCGAAAACACAGTACGACTCTAGGAGACAATGTGCACTATATAATTAGGCATATTACAGTGCAGCTACAGTTTACTCAACGCTCTTACGGGTATACCGTACGTACGTGCATGTTAACGTTAATGTACGCTAACTACCGTTACTGTAGTCGAAGTGGGGCAGAAAAAGCAAGTTTAAAAAAGGAAAAAGCATTACAGGCAAATGCTGCGAATTGTCTTAAGCGGACGGAAATTTTCTGTGTCAGAAGTAGCTCAAAAACAGGTAGGCCTATACCTAGGCCTAGGGTAAGCTCATGAGTCATGGGGGCTAGATCTGAAGGTAACTAACGTTAGGACTGTATGGTGTTTAATACAGATAAGCCCGACCAGTCAGTGCACAGACTCATCTTACGTTACTGATTCACATATTACATCACTAACTTAGGCCCAGGAGGGGTAGGGACTCAGAACCGGTTTAATCTATTGAAGTGTCATAGCAAGACATTAAGGCATTTAAAATGGGGGCTCAGAGGCCGGGTTCATTTCTTCTGCAGCAATTTGCTCCGTCATTTCGTGGAACTAACGTATACCTCAGACCTAGCATAGCCTAGGCTATAGGTCTCTAGGTCAGGCTTGGCCTATGTGCACTAGTAAGTAGGCCTAGTTGTACAACAAGATTATGTGCAGTACACACATATCACTGCATATTTGAGCTGGAGAACTATCTCAGCAAAGGGAGGCCCACTCTGCCAATTTGTAGCGGTGTTGCATAATTAGAACGTAAACGTACATGTAGCCTAGTTCAGTGTGGGGGATCTAATAAAAAAAAACTGACGTGATAGCATTTTGGGAAGCGGAGATATGATTTTTCCTTAGTATCGGTCTCTTTTTGGGACTGGCCTAATAACTCATCCTAATCCTCCATAGCCCTAGCTGTGGAATATGTATGTACGTGTTTCCACTAATGAAAGATAGGTACGTAGGTCTAGATGTAGGAGGGATGAAGTTTATGTTTAATGGAGGACCTCTGTGGATTTCTTTCAAGGAGCACGCCTATTTTCCCCATTTTCAAATATTTTCAAATGTAAGCAAACTCTCTGAGTGAAAATATGGAAAATTCGGTCCACATGAAACCCTCCTCTTTCCCAAAAAAAAAAAAACCGTTACAAATGAAAGAACGGTGTCTCCCCTTCATTTCAAAAGTAAAATGACTCCTGTCGGCCTATGAAAACTTAAGCTAGTATCTCACGAAGACAAATTCGCACGTTTATTTTTGCGTCTATTGCGTTTTTTAACGCAAAATAGTTGCAAAAATGAACGTGCGAATTTGTCTTCATGAGTAAAGTTACAATCTCACGAAGACAAATTCGTATGTTTATTTTTGCGAATTATAGTATGTCTCACGTGAAGATAGGAACGTGAAAGCTCGAGAATTCTCGAGAAAGGTGCGATGGTAGCAACGTTAGTGTTACATGAATGAGACTGTGTTGTTAAGACTTTGCTAACATTTGGCGTTTAACTTCAACAAGATAGTCGGAAGAATTACTATAATTACTTTTCAATCTGTTTTTCTTCTCTTAAACAGCTAGATCAAGATTGGGGAAATTTTAGTTCATCGATAATATCTTATGGACGATCAATTAATTCAAAATGGCAAGAGGCACTTGGCTTGGAAGTGGACCTAGATACACTTCCAACAGGTACACTGATGTAGCATCTTCTATAGTATTTGATCATTACTGATATGTACAAATTTCAAAATAGTGCATAAACAGGTATTTTAGTGATTTAAATATGCATGTGTGTGTCTCTCTCTCTACACTTGTTGCTGTATGCATACATGTATGCGAGTGTGTGTGTGCGTGCGTGCGACATGCATGCGTGCATGTATAGGTATGGTGAATTTCTTAAATAGTAGCCATGGCTGCCATTTAATTCATGGCCGTGTGTCTTTATTTGTCATTGCATGTTTCATCTGTGGCATGTATTAATCGATTTGTATATACATGTGGCTAGCGCATCTCATTCCTTGTGGGAGTCGTTTGAATTCCATGACATAATATTTGAGCCTCTGCATTTTTGCCAACAAATTGGCTGTGTTGCATTTATTTTTCATACATTTCATAGTTGTGTTGGCATACATAGTCTTTTACACTCACCTATGTTGAACAGAAATATGTAGCAATTACAATGTTTTATTTACAGATGAGATGAACAACCTTGCGTTACTGATGTTACCTCTGATTTTTCAAAGCAGATTCAAGGGCAAAGGAAAGGTCAAGGGTGGAGGACACTGTCATCTGACAGATTCCATGGCTGCTTATATTGATTTGAAACTAGTAAGTATAAAGAATTGATATCATTTGAAAGTACAGAATATAAAGAATTCAGCACCATTTATTTTTGCTAAACTTAACTGAAAAAGACTGCCGTCTGTAATTGTGCTTCATTTTGTACAAGGGATCAAGTTGTCAAGGGAATCAAGAAGTAACAAGGACTGCATTATCGTTCCTGCAACTAAGAACCTGTATGCCATGTATTATTTGCCCAATTCTTTTGTAACGTTACCTTCAGTTTGGCAATTTTTGTGATCTCATGGTTCTGCTCCATTGCATGTTTCTGCCACTCTGACAATATTGGTATAGTACTGGATTCTTAGATGATTTAAAATGGGTGACTTAGACTCATTTGCCTTCCTACCTACAAAATATTGACAGTACCAAGAGGCCACAACCGTTCGTTCTTTGTCTGTATGTTGAAAACAAACTAAAGCCAACCCAATCTATGGTCATCATAGAAAGGAAAGCGGTCACTACTTCTGACATGATGACAGCTGTGGACCTATGCTATGTCACATTTTGTTCTTGATGTATGAACAACCAGGACTCAAGTGTAAAACTACTTCAGTTCGTGCCTTCAGAGCATACATAAAAAATGCTGCTGCTGCTAACTAGCCGTCTTTCTTAAAGTTAACATGGATGTATTTAGTTTCACTTTGATTTTATGACCGCACAATATTTATTCTGTATATTTTCTTTTGTTTTGAAGAAGATTTTTACAGGTAAAGCATGTTTTGCAGCATCTGTGGTATGTGCTAAAACAAAAGATGGCAGTCGCCAATCTCTCAGCATAATTGAAAGCAGTATGTCAGTGAACTTGCCATCCCTTGCCATTGTTTTTCGTATTTTAATTTGAATATTAATTAGGTTTTCATGATATAACCTGTGATTTGAATTTCTTCACACAAACTTGTCTTACATTTTTGAATTCCGTAATTTTACAAAGTAGTGGTGTGTCTGTCAGTTGTAGAAACTCTACCTTGAAATAATGTGTGTTTATAGTTTATGATACTAGTTGTGAAGTTGTTCAGTACAAATGTAGCACAGTTAAAAGAACATTCATGTTCAAGGTCAAATGACAAGGAAAACATTACAATGATCATCCCACAGTAATGTGTAGTTTGACCGTGACCCGATAGATAAAACTGTTTGAAACATCTTAAGTGAGTACAAAATTGTTTTTGTTTTTACATGACTAAGTTGATTCATTATTTTGAGTGTCAACGTCTATACTCTTTACTGTAACATCCGACCTGTAGTCCCTGCTATCTTCCGTTCCTTAAGCACTTTTATGTAATACCTGTTTACATTCTATATTCCTTCATAAATCTCTATGAATTTACAGTATGTTTGCTTTCCACGATGAATTTTATCCGATGATGTGCATCGTGTACAGGAAAGGGGAAAGTGATTATGTATTACATATTATGGGAGGCAAAATCATGAAGATGGTGATGCTGAGATAAGGCCATCTGCAGAGATGTGATCATTTCACTGTCACCATTATATCAGTAAATGGGAGGAAGGGTAAGAAAGTCCAGTACCTTTAAACCTTAGTGTGGCTATAGCAGACACTATGCCTATGTTCAAGATTGTTTACTCTGTTTGAAAAAGATGTATTTCTAAATCATTCCATTTAGTAATCTGTAACCGTTATGGCTGTTCAAGAATAAAAGCAAATAATTTTCAAAAAAATTCTTCTCTGTTTTCATGGCATAACAATCAACCTAGACAACCTTTTGATCTGCCAAGTATCTTTACCCAACAAAATCCACAGGGTTTTGACAATACCCAACAATGGGGTAATGAAGATAACCAATAATTGGGCAGGAATTCTTTGCTCATCAATTGGTTAAACACCTTGCCCAACTGCTGTTTACTTTATGTACCCAATTAAATTGGTAAAGTTTACTACATTTTTGAGACTTTTTACCCAACGTTGGTCCAAATATCAACAACGTTGGGTAAAAAGTTGGTTAATTATTGCCCAATATTTTTAACAGTGTATATTAATGTCTTCACAGTCATGTAATGGTACAACACAGAGCTCATACAGTACACAGTGCTGGAATAAATTTGTAATGATTTTTGCCAAGTGTTGCAAGGAGCTGTTTCACTTGTCAGTTAAAGAATAAAGTCCTCCAATCAAATACCAGTTGGAATTATTTCAATATCTTTTACTCTTCTCAAAATATACGTCTGCAAAGTTCGAGATTGGCCAAATTGAACACCTGGTGCATCGACAAAAATGTCAGTCCCAGTTCTTCCCCTTTACCAGTTGTAGCCGTTTTTCTTACCACCCTCTTCGATGAGGGACTTCAGGTTAACACAATTCGGAACTACCGTTCTGCTATATCGGCAGTTCACCAGGGCTTTCAATATGGTTCCTCGGTTGGGGACAATGCAGCTCTAGCCCAACTCATTAAAGGGATGTCCATCCAGAGACCCATTCGGCGGGTTTTGGGACCATCGTGGTCCATGAATGCAGCACTGAGGGCACTAGCGGATGCCCCTTACGAGCCCTTACATAAGGCTTCTCTGGAACATCTCACGGTTAAGACTTTATTCCTTGTCGCAGCAGTTACGTCCCGACGAAGGAGTTATATTCAAGAGTTATACCCACAATGTCCTCGGGATCCTCCATCACAGATGATAAGGTTTGGTGTCCAGTGCGAGCGCTCAAGTCGTATTTGCACAGAACTGAGAATCTTCGACAGTCAGAAAGACTATTCATTCTTCCTAAACGTCACAAATGTGTCAGATATTCTGAAGGCTGGAGCTTGGAAAACCCTCTCCACCTTCGTATCCCGTTATCTGTCAGACACATTGGCAGCAGACGCAGCTTTTGGCCGTGCTGTGCTGGGAGGGATGGTGCCCAGGCCCCGGGCATCGTTCCTCCCACCGCAGTGACGGTGCTATTCTGTGCGGTAGGCTTCAGAAGCCTATCCCGTATACGTTACTTGTGTAAGTTGTTATGCCGTCATGCCATGGTGAGACGTAGGCCCATCTAGCCTACATGAGAACAGCAAGAGTACCCAGAATGACAAGAAGTTTGTGCTCATTTTTATCGCGAAAAAGGACAGTACACTTACAGTAAATATTTCCATGTTATTACATTTGTGAGATACTGCTTGAGTTACTAAAACCCTACAGTCAATAAGTGTTTTGGTTTTGTACCTTCACTGCCTTAACTTCATACATAAAGTCCGTAGGCATGTCATATCATGTAGACCTAGTAGCCTAGGTGTTAGTACACTACTTATTTGCATCTTACTTGAATACTGAGTTGGGTAACAAGACATCCGGTTTAACACGGAGCTGAACTCGTTGTACTGGTTAGCCCATCTTTGTAAAATTACCCACAATGTCCTGTTTTCATGTGGATTTGTTTCTCAGATGATCTGATGAGTTTGCTTTGCAGGCTCAGTAATATGGTTTTGAAAGCCTTTCTGGTCATATTGTTATTGTAGTGTGGGCCGAGGTCCTCGAAGATAGGCGAGTCCATACACGGCAAGAATGGGTCAAGAGATATACGTTTAACAGGAAGAATCCAACGACAGACTGGTTGCAAACTTACAACCAACAAAATAACGACAAGACAACTAATTAACATAATAAAGTAAACAATTTCTAATAGGGTGCATCTGGCACCAGCACATGTACACCAAAGTAGACTTAAAACAGTAGTTCCTACATCATGACTGACAAACTTAAGTTATATGCCAAATTGTCGATAAAGAGCATACTACTGTAGACTGAAAATGTGAATAGCCTGCAGTATCACAGGAGTAAAATGTAGTGGTTGACAGGTTGTCTGATGATCACAGAGGTGTAAAGGAGTGACAATTGTTCTGTGATAATTTGTTGGGATCGTCCTTCATTTATTTTTAACAACAGAAAAAATATGGTCTGCAAAAATAACCACGACTATAATTTACTGCAAAATGACATACTTCCAGTCTGAGTAGCATGGAGGAGTCAATTAAAGCAAACAAAATTAGTCTCATGCCGTTCAGTTAGTCTGTATGACATTTTATGTGTAAAATCAGGTCTGCAGTATCCTAGCAGAACCCAAAACAGGTCCAAACATCTAGGACACTCATCTCGTAGTGTGTTTGAAGTCCATAATTCCTTACTAAGAAACAAATATGGTAACCATTTTTGAGTTGGTGCAGTTGATGCATAATTCATTAGCTCCAAATACCCACCTGCTCTTCTAGCCACCCTGTATCTATGGATATGCTGCATTTAAAATGCAAATACGTTAGGGTCTCAGTTGGAAGTGCAAAACAGTGTGCCAGGAGTGTGCAAGTTATGTCAGTGTTAGCATATTTTTAGCATCCATGGGTGTATCTACAGAGGACATATAGTAGCTTGCAGGTATCCTAAAGCAAATGGCTGGAGCAAGGGAATTGCAGGTGGATGGATGATTCTTTTTCAAGTGACTGGTTATGTCAGTGGCAAAGCAAAGTTTCATCATGCTTGAGGTCGATTGTAGCTAGCCTTATAATTTCTATGATATGGAACCCAGAGATGACAAAAAACGTAATAATAGTTCCCCACTGATATTCAGAGTTGTAATGACTTGCAGACCTCTCCACTTCACAAAGAAAACGTAAAAAGAAAAGAAAAGATCAAAAGATAAACTTAAATATGCAACTAAGCAAACTGTGTTTTTCGTATGTTTCTTCTGGTCAACATTGGTCTGATTACTGTAGGTGGGTGGAACCCGCAAAGTGCCGGTGACTTACAGTAAGGGCTACTGTATGGGAGATTTGCATTTCGAGTAAAATGTTGCAATTTACAGTGAGACATAATTGGTGGTTCCCTCCTCTTTGACAATTTGCTCTTCAAAACCAACTATGAATTTACCATAAGGTTAGTGTTAATGACCCTCAGTGTTCTTCGTGTTTTCTCTTTGTCCATTTGACTGATGAGTGACTATTTAGACTTCCATCCATTGTTGGTACTGTATCATGGCAGATTAATTTTGGCTACTTTTGATCTGACTCTTCCCAATTACTGTATTATTTCAATGCCAGCGATGAAAGAGATTTTACCTCGATTGAAATAATTTTCTTCATTTCTTTTACAGATCATATCGCTATTCTGCGTACAGAATGTTTACGTATTGGGTGCATGGTCGACTTGGCAAAGGGGTCCGAAAAGTGGTGCCTTCTTGTGCTGTGAGGAAAGTTCGAGGAATTTCCAGATCCTACAGGGCTATATGTAGGGTTTATCCTTGGAGACAACGGAGAAGAGTTAGAAGTTGGCGAAGTGGAAGCTATCCAAATGCTTGGACATACAGAAACATTGCATGTTTGTATCTTGTTGTTTCTTATTCCTTGCCAAAGGCCGGCACGGAATCTATGAGATGGTGATGTCGTATGTGTATGTGTGTGTGGCAAGGTTAGCTTGTGTTTACACGATATCTGAAGAAAGAGAAATCCAAGAGACATGATACTTGGCATGTACATTGCCTGAATTGAGTAAATAAGCCCTATTGTTTTTGGTGGAGGTCAAAGGTTGTTTTAAGTCTGACCCAGCTTGTGCCATCTTTCCTATGCAGTTCAAAAATCCCACTTTTTCCATGGCCACAGAGCTCCTCGCCTGACTCACTTGGACAAGGTCAAATGTGGCAATTTTTTGAGATGTCATTTCCATCATGGTGTAGCTACAGTACTTGGCATTATAGCCAGGTGAATCACATCTACCATCACCACTTAAGCAGAGACTTTGGCCTTGAAACTTTTCAATATCATTTCTTATATCATACATACAATAGTTATTAACAGCTGGCAAAAGTAAATTTCTCAGAAAAAAAGTGTTTCCCGACAAAAAAAAATAGCAGCAGCACCAAGCAGGTTACCGACTGGAGCCCTTCCAATTTTAGGCTGTGATTCCCATTGGATTACTTCATTACCACAGCTGCATGTGACTTTAATGTAGGCTCTTTACTTAAAGTAGTTTTACTGACACCATCTATGTGTCCAAAAGTAAAATTTCCACATTTCAATGAAAAAAACAATAAATGTAATTTAGAGTCAAATACAAAATATTTCCTTTCTTGACAAAACCCTATCTGTTCTGATCACTTGAAGACTCAGAGTCTGGGTCAGGCTGATAATCTGGGTCTGATGGTTTGTCTTGTTTTTGGCTCGATTAGGAATCACGTATGACTAGTTAGAGTGTCATCTTGATCATATGGTTTCTTCTCCTCACTGGATGACGTATTCTCCACAATATTTGACATTTGCCTAATGTTCTTTACCATCTTGTCACCGGCAGCGTTGGTGGGTGATGTCGATGATGATTTTGGTTGTTTTGATGAGTCCTCACTATACTTCTTTTGTGTAACACATCAGGCAAGACATCAGATACAAAAGTTCCAGACAAAGGCACAGGAGTGGCCGCCAAAGGCTGAACAAAAGATTCACTTTGTGGCTCAACAGAGGGTACTGAGGACTCATACTGAGGACTATGTGGTTGTGGTTCAACAATGGATACTGGGCAATCATGTTCTGGTGTCTCTCCAATATCTTGCTGAGACATGTGTTTCACATAGTTATAGTCAAGTGCCATGTGTGATGGAGGTTCCTCAGGATATTGGCATGAAAAATCCACAGAATATACTTCTGTTTGTGTGCTGATTGAAGTCTGCCCAGTGCCATCTGTTTGCACCTCTGTGTGAGCAGACTTTGAGGTCTGAAAAAAAAGTCAAATGACTATGTGATTCCTGGCCAATATTCATGAATAACAAAGGACAACATGTACATACAGTACCAATCTTGAAGTTCAAATACCTTATCCTTCTTGAGACAGCATGCCTACACTATGCTCTTTTGGTAACTGTGTGTGCTAATTACAGGTACTGTAGTTTTAAATGTTTTCACAATCTGACCTCTGGTGACCTCAAATGAACTATAATGTACACCAAAATCAATGAGAATCATTTACTTACTACGTCGAACCAACACACCAAGTATGAGGTTAGTCAGGGCTACCCTTCTTGAGATACCGTGTTTTGCAAGCAAGGCAAGACATACACACACACATACAACATCACCACCGCATAGATTCCTTTTGCCTTCGGCAAGGAATCAACAAAAAATGCGAAGATGTCATTATCTGCTAATTTTACTTTAGGAGGTGTAGTAATAGCAAGGCTCTGTGCTACACTTGTCAGCATGATTATCATCAGGGTTGTCACCACGCCGGGCGGTGCTACCCAGCTCTCAAAATCTCCGCCCGGCACTTGCCGTCAATTTCAGCATCACCACCCGGCACAAATTTCGTAACTTAATTGAATAAAATTGTTAGATTTCTTCAGACTTCTGAGTGATTATCCTTTTTTTATCACAAAACGGCCAAGTAAGCTTAAACATATCCGCACTGGTCGAAACCAAAGTACCGAATTCATAATTTGTAATCTAGAGTGCACCATTTTACATCCAAGCACTCTCGAACCCGCAAAAATTTTTCAAAGGGAGGTCCCCTTAACCCCCCCCCCAGGACGGCGATCACAAATTACCCGGCTCTCAAAATGGTCTGGTGACAACCCTGATTATCATAAACCATATAAGGTAGCAATAGCCTACAATACTAACATTTTGCGCGCCTGTCACATTATAAATGGCTTAATTAAAAAAAAAAAGATCTATCAAGCTTCACTATGATAGTTTACAAGGGGTTTTGAGCTTTGACCACACCAATACAGCAGGATCATCTACAGTGTTCATAATGGGTAACCTGCAGGCCATGTATCATAGCAGTAGCTTTCATTCTTGAGATATGTTTCTGAGCATTTTTCAAAATTTGACATATTGTGACCATGAATGACCTTGAAACAAAACAGTGGGGATCATCTACTCAATACAAATCATTTACATGCCAAGTAGGAGATCACTTAATGTTTATAACTGGCAAGTACAGTTACCGAAAAGTTTTACTACCATCAACTGAAGAAGGTGAAACACTAGAGTTAGTAAATTGAACCTACTTTCCCAACGTGCTGCACACAATTCTAGTGTTGTCCATATAACTGACAACTAAATTTAGTACTTAAAACGGCATAAAACGGCATAAAAACAAAACTAAAACCGGCTGACAACTAAATTTTGGGTTTCCACATGTGCACACTGATCTACATACCTGGATGTCAGGTGCGTACATAACTGCGTAATCACGAAGTGTTGCAGTGGTCATTTTGCCGGTGGCAAAAACTTGCAGCCGAGCGCGCATTCGAGGCACAAACTGTACACTGTTCCTATGCATTGAATGACAACAGGCGAACAAAGATCGCATGATAAAGGTCCTGAAAGATGCAGAAACATTCATTCTTGGAGTCACAGATGTGGGGTGGGAAGCCAATGTACCTTACGCCAATAAGAACAGCCTTTTTGGTTTTTGTTGCTAGCGTAAGGAGTATCATACAATTGTATGAAGAGTGAGTTCTTTCTCCACATGCTCCCCATGTCATACTTGCTCAGTCAAGTTCAGTCAGTTCAGTCAAGATCATCTGGAACTTTTTGTTGCAGCAGTCAGGGCCACAGGTGGATTCAACAACAATCCCACTGGAATTCAGTTTAAAGGTGCATACAAGCGACTTCTTGTGAGGCACAAAGTTAAGTTTGGCTCTGGTAACTGTCTTGTACTAGATGATACCACAGTGCTTAACAGCAGTACAAAAACCCAGTCAAGTGTTAGCATAGAGCGCAAATATGACTTGATTGTGAGAGAACCGATCCAAAATGATCATGATTATGCAGATACCCATATTTGGAAACCATTTGACAGTACAAAAATGCTGCCATACACTACATAGCAGGGGCTGTTGTTAAGATGGTCCACCGCAGACTCAAGTGCAGGGTATGGAACAATGCACTGACCACTTCTGATGATGCTAATGTTCACCCACTGATTAAATTAAAAGATCGTGGGGGCGTACTGAAACAATCAGCAAGTGTTGTTTCTGTCTGTTTGGAAAGTGAAAAATGCCTGCAGTAAATTCAGTGTTTTATCATTCACTGTTAATCAAAAAAAGGCATTCCACAGTTAGTCATGGTGGTGTACGTATTTGAGCAATTAGAAAAACTAAAAAAGCTGACACGGTCGAGTGATATTGTGTTAAAGTTTGTTATTGTTCCCATGGTCTGCAGAGAAATTAAGAAGAGGCTACATTTGTCCAGTCAAAGTCATTTGTCCAGTCAAAGTTAACTCTTCATGATCATGGTGATTGCCTTGGGTGGATAACGTACCATTGAACCCCAGTGTTATTTTTACCCACTGGGAATAATCATGGAGTTACTGGTAGCTACGCTACACTACCTCCGATCGACTTCCCTCCCACAGGCCCTTCCCTGCTAGGAAACATTGACGCCTGCTGGTTTGACAACCGAAGTTGGGCGCACATTCCAGTGTGGTTACTTTTTCTGAACTGAAATTTCACGGTCGCGTTGAGAGAGACAGAAGTGCTAGTTGACCTTAAATTCATCACTGCACTGAGACTTCGTCTTCAGTGTAACATAATTTTGACCAGTTTTCAAAATATTGGGCACTTCCTGGCTAAAACGCGCACAAAATCCTCGGTAGTTTTGGTTTCACTTTAAACCATCACCTGAAATCTTCATCAAGCCAGCGCATCATTGCCTATTCAAATATATAGAGTGTGGCGCTGTTGCAACTTTTTTGCCACACACAATATGGCGGCTCTGTTGTTTCACTTTTATCGCACCGCCTGACATCCAGGTATGCAGATCAGTGCATGTGCATCTTGGATATTGGAATTACAAATACGTATAGCCTATAGTCAACAACACAAATCCAAACAGGAATTTTAATCTTAATAAATCCTACTGTATGTAAAGTTTGCATAGGGTATATTTAGAACCCCGAAATCCATGACCCGTTGCATGAAGGGTCCAAACGACTAACTTCGACGTGGGAACGTTGTTCAAAGCAAGTTTTTGAACGTGTTGCTCTAGATGTGAAGGATCTTGCCGTAAAATGGATTTTAGCATATAATCATACATCCTAAGTGATTATTGTGTGGCTTTAAGTCCCCCTACTCATAACTTCTTGTTATGTTGGATATTCGGTATCCCAAAGATTCACCCTATTTGAAGACCGTATAACTAAAAATGACACGAGATAGCTCACTCTTAATAGAGTGTAATAAAAATTACACACTTTGTAGCAACAGAATAACTTCTTTGAAATGAAATTCTTTTCCCCATCCCTCTTTAACACAACATATATCGACACTTAAACTTCCCGACTTTGACTTTAATTTTACGATTGACTCTGATGGAGCGACTACTTGGTTTAATGGCCAAGTTCAAGTGGGTCGGTGGTTTCTCATCTCTCATCACCTACAGGGGCTCTGCATGCTACCCTCTCACAACGATATGCTACTGAACCCAAATAAGTATGAAAATTCCACGTACTCAGCCGAAGTTGACCACACGACGAGGACCAAGGAGCCGTCTCCACTGGCAGCAAGTACACCCAAACTCCAAACGTTAACATTGGCCCACCCGGCCAAGAGAATCACCGTATACTCTGCTCTCCTTACAGGACTAGTATAGCCACACCCAGTACCACAGTACCCTCGGTCTACATTGTCTCTCCACAACAGACGTCCTGCCGACACCAAGGCTCAACGTGAAGTGCCATCAACAACGCCCACTACTTATCCTTCTGCGGAATGGAGTTATGCATACCATGCAAGTAACGACTTTGTTTGCCTGTGCGACCCAGTGACATAATAGCTTTGTATTTTTGAAGTACCATCACTATCACTACCTGTTGCGTAATTCTCTATTTAAGGAAACTGACCTTCGACCGTTACACTTGCATTGAGTAAAACCCCTCATTTCTTTAGACACAAATAAGGGCATGCCTGTCTGACAACACTGTACTGACAGATTTAAAAAGTAGAAAGCCAAATGGCTTGGTGATTCCCTTGCCTCATGATATATACTGTAACAAATATGAATCGCCCACATGACAAGCATGAGATCCCACACAGTTATCCTACTTGAGATACCATCTTAGTAAGGTCAAAACCTATTGAAATCTTGTGACCCAAAATGACTTTTCACCTCCCCTTAAAACAATAGGGATCACCTACCCTATATGGCCATCAACGTACTAAATATGAACAATTCACAAGCTAAGTATAAGATCCCTCACATTTATCACCCTTAAAATATCATGTATACAAGGTTTGGACCTTTTGTCACCCCAAATAACCTTTGACCTACACAAACATGAGAAAACTCCCAAACGGATATGATGCTGCAGGGGAACAAATTATATTTTGTCGTGTCTAAGTACTTGATAAAAAGTTAAACATGTTTATTTAATCAAAACTATAGCACTTTATTTTGTCGAGTTACAGCTACTGGTGGCAACTTATAACCCTATTAAACCAGAATCTAGCATGACTTGCAATTTTGCCTTAAGTCTACTGAAAGACACAACACACAGTACAAGTTTCCCTGGTTCCCTGGTCCCATTGTTAAGCCATTCAGTCTCATCAATAAGTATCTGTCAAAGGCTTCATCTCCTCAAAACATGCATGTGATGAGTAACGGATGCATCATTTGAATTTTAAAGTTTGGGTTATTTTGAATAATCTATCCACAAATAGTGTTTTTCTTGTGTAAAACAAACGCCCTATTTCCCTTTTAGGGCTAAATAGAGACACTGTTTATACAATAAATGGTTAAGTCCATTGAGCATCTGGCTCAACAGACTGTATGGTTTATTCTGGACATAATTTATCACAGTTGACTGCCAGTAGAAACCACAGTGATAAATTATGTCAGATAACAGTGACCAATTTGAGCAGAGGTGGGTCAGTCACAATTTGATTCATTCAATTAAGCAATCACAGTTCATGCACACTCAAGGGCATTTGATCCAAATGAACATAATTTAGTTCTTTTTATAAAGCTAATAACCGGTGGTATATTTAATCAATTCCAATTCACAATTCATGCATGCTCACATGTCCTTATGAGGACAGTGGTGTAAGGTTTGCCAAATAATATCTTTGACACCAAATTTAATGTTGTCTTCATCTTTTCTATATGGTTATCGAAGAGACTATGTTGGTATGTCCTAAAAGACGTTCTCAAATCAACAAGAGGATTCTACATTACAAGTATAAAATTCACTAGAAGGACCGTTCTTGAAATATTGTAGATTCAAGTTTCACATTTTGACCTCCCATGACCCCAAATGACCTTTCACCGCTGCAAAAAAATGGGATCATCTACTCGATATGAGCAATCCACACGCTAACTATGAGATCTCTCACCTTTATCGTTCTGGAGATACCGTGTTTTACAAGCAATTTTCAAGGTATTTACCTTTTGACCTCTGGTGACCCTTGCACTTAATAAGATACACCTACACACTTCGTATGACATCTGCTCAAGCTTCTCCCCAAATGACCTTTGACGTCCACTGACAACGATAGGGTTCCTCTACTCAACATGGTACAACTACATACTTAAAGGAAGCTTGTAGAAATCTCATTTCTTGAGATATCGTGTTTACAACGTTTTTACAATTTGACCCCTGTTGACCCCAAATGACCTTTGACGTCCACTGACAACGATAGGGTTCCTCTACTCAACATGGTACAACTGCATACTTAAAGGAAGCTTGTAGAAATCTCATTTCTTGAAATATCGTGTTTACAACGTTTTTACAGTTTGACCCTTTTTGACCCCAAATGACCTTTGACGTCCACTGACAACGGTAGGGTTCCTCTACTCAACATGGTACAACTGCATACTTAAAGGGATCATCTACTCAATAAGGGCAACCTTCATGCCAAGTTATGAGATCACTCAGAGTTAGGCTTCTGGAGATACCATGTTCACAAGCAATTTTCAAGGTATTTACCTTTTGACCTCTAGTGACCCCAAATGACCTGTGACCTCCACCAAAAACAACAGGGATCATCTACTCAATAAGGCAATGTACATGCTAAGTATGAGATCACTCAGAGTTACATTTCTTGAGATATCGTGTTTCCAAGCAGACGTCACGCACATGCACACACACACACGACATCACCATCTCATAGATGGGGAGGCTAACCAAAAACCCATCTTTTATGAGCTTTCTTGGATGGTTTATGACTTCCTCTTGTCTGAGAACAGTTATGGCAATTGTAGCATTCCGCTGTTCAAATGTGCCATAAATGGTCTCAGGCATTTACATTCACAAAAAAGTGACAAAAGAATAAGTGCCATTTGTAATGATCAAAGCAAGAATGGAAAAACATTGTGCATTCACCTTCATAACTGCTTAACTGCTCCCCTGGAGCCGTCCTCTTTTCAGATTCTCCACCCCACCCCCGTTGGAAAAGAACAATGCTTCCTGTGTCCTTATGTGATGTCAAGTCTTTTCACACCTGGTAGTACTGTCAGCAAGAAGGGAAGCCAGAAGAGATGGCGGCCAACCATATCAGAGGGTGTGAGGGCTTTCATTGCCGTGCTGCCAGTTAGTACTTTGGTTAGATTATTATTGCATGCTGTGGGCATAAGCACACTTATGAGTGCAAACTTAACAAAAGTCAAAATGGGTATTCAAAGAATTACTTAATATCAAGACCTACACAAAACACAGTATCACAACTACTAAGCAATAGGACATAGAGGAATTCTGGTTTTGACTGTGTCGGGATGCCGATATTCTAAATCGATCACCCCTATATAGTAAATGCGGTGATCCAGGACCGCAGTGTCCACATGTTTACTAAAGAAGTGCATTGTTTACTTTGTATGATTGCGTAATGAGCACTCTACAGGGTTATTGTTTTGTAGGTTGGGAGTAGTGTTTTAGTTAAACTGAATCCATTGGGACACGTTTTTGGGGTGTGGGGTGGAGGAATTCAAAGTTAGTTATTGTGTCCGGTGTGAGCGGAATTCTCATCCTGCCGATCCCATTTCAGTTAATCAGCAGCCTCGCTTTTGTAATGGATGGGTCGAGGATCAGTGATAGGCTGTAACTGATAGAAAAGTTTGGGGTAGTACTAACTAGCATTTTTTGTGAGGTACCGTTGGGCCATAGGTGTAAGCCATATTGGGATACTGTTAGGCTCTACACGTAGGTGACACTAATTGGGGGACGTGCATAGAAGCTTAGGCTTACTTTATAGCACTGGTCGCTGTTGTTAGGTTAACGTTAAAGGGTGTGAAGGGAACATAACAACACTGACAAATCTATTCTGTTGTTTACAGGTGTTCCCAGGGGTGCCTTCTTCGCTTTTCCGTGCGATTCTTCCCTTTTTCATGCTTTCCTTGCTTTTCCTTCGCTTTCTTGCTCGAACTGCTTTTTCTTGCGATTCTTCCTTTTCGTAACTTTTCTTTGTGCTTTGTTTAAATTGCCTATTGATTTGCCAGAAACTGTAATAATAATAATAACAATCAGAAATCAGTTGAAGGAATTTTGTCGGGTCTTATCTCGTTTTAAGTGTCTGTGAGGGTCCATTTGGTTAATTCCAATAAACAACCAGGTCCACCAATCGTACTTGCTCACGACAACTGCATTACTTTTTAAGTCTTTGAAATGGTGTTTACACTACAGTACATGACTGCGGGATTCCCACGAGAAAATTCGACTCCCCTTGTAGCGAAATGTGTTTTATTTGACATTTCTATCTCATTGGGGGCTTCCAACATGGCGTCGAATGAGTAACAATCACGCAGAAAATATACCTAAATGAATCGTTAAAAATCAATCATAAATGTTTGTGTTTGATTAACATCGCTCGGTCCGATCATACAACATGGTGTCAGAAGTGGGATGAATTTTTTAGAGTCGATAATATCATCGTAATAATAAAGGACTCACAGTCACAGTCACAGTTCTTGGACTGACGCATGGGCTCCAGAATGATGGTGCTGCGGTGCGCAACATCAGGTAGACAGAAGACGAGAGACTAAGTAAGCCTGGTCCTGGACGGCTCAAACCAAATCCCGGACAGCAAAACTAAGGCAAATGTTGCAAGTGTGGGAGAAACCATAAGCCAAGACAATGTCCAGCGTATGGAGAGAAATGTCATAAGTGTCGGAGACTTGGACACTTTTCAAAATGCTGTAAAACAAGGCAAGCACAGGTTGATAACGTGGAAGGTACCACCGCTCAAGAGCCACAAGAATTTTTCATAGATGTTGAAGAAATAAGGACTGGATTCTGCCCTTAACTCTTAAGGAATCAAAGTTGGATACTGCACAAGTCAGATACTAAGGTAAAAGGGTACTCAGCTAAAAACTATAAACAGGCGAAGTTTAAGTTAACATTTGCAGTTGTACCACAAAAAGTACAGCCGCTTATAGGCGTAGAAGCATGTGAGGGGCTGAGGGTCGTAAAAAAAGAGTATGGGCTTTAGAAACAGAAGAGACTTCTGTTGAAAACTATGATCAACTGCTTAGTGAGTATAATGATGTGTTTGAATGCTTGGGGTGCCTAGCGGGTGAGCACAAAATACTTGTTGACGAACATGTCCCCCCCCCCCCCCGTCACACAGGCAGGTCGAAAGGTACCATTTCCCATCAGAGACAAGCTAAAAGAGGAGTTAGACCGAATGGAAAGCATGGATGTGCTAGATCAACGAGAACTAAACAAGGCAGTGAGACGGGAGCATTACAAATTACCAAGCAGAAAGGAAATTATGGCAGAATTTGCAGGGGCAAAATATTTCAGCAAATTAGATGCCTCCTCGTGGTTTCTGGTATTGTTTCTTGGCATTGTTTCTTGGCATTGTTTCCGTCCCGGAAGTACATCATAAAACGATACATTCCATATATCAGGATATCGAAGGGGTCAATACGTCAATGGATGACATACTTGTTTGGGGAAAAACTCAAGCTGAACATGTGATAGTAGGCTTAGACAAGTATTTGATGCTACTAGGAAAGCCAATCTCAAACTAAACAAAGATAAGTGCCAACTGGGCTTAGAGGAATGAACATTCCTTGGAGATGTCATTTCAGCATCAGGAGTTAACCCAGATCCTAACAAGGTATCTGCTATAAGGAATTTCCCACAACCTGCCTGTAAGAAAGATGTACAAAGATTCTTAGGAACGGTTAACTAAAGCCAAGTTTGTACCTGATCTCTCAACCAAAACTGCCCCTCTCAGGATCCTTCTCGACAAAAACATAGAAAGGCAGTGGACAGACACGTAGGACAATGCGTGGTCAAAGCTGAAAACTTCATTGTCCACACAGCCAGTTTTGAAGTTGTATGACCCTGAAAAAGAGATAAGAGTGGATGCCTGTGGCGTATGCATCAAGAGAATTATCCCAGGCTGAAACCAACTTCCCAACTGACCCGGAATAGGTGTCTGCAATAGTAAACATGCCTAGACCCAAGTGTAAGAAAGATACACAAAGGTTATGGGGAATGGTTTATTCCCGATCTGTCAACTAAGACAGCCGCCCTTAGGATTTTCTTAGACAAGAACATTGAATGGGACTGGACTCAACTACAGGAGCAAGGCTGGTCAGGGTTGACAGAATTCAGTTCTTTGATCCTAATACAGAAGTCGGGATATCATGAGCTGCATCATGCTCAGGGTTAGGTGCAGTGCTACTGCAGAAGTATGATAGCTCGCAACCAATTGCATATGCCTGTAGGGCAATGACTGAAGCAGGAACCAAATATGCTCAAGTAGAGAAAGAACTTTTTGCAATTACATATGCCTCAGAACGTTTATCAGTTCATTTAAGGTCAAAAGGTTAGTGGTAGGTAGTGAAGGCACTGAATGATTGTCTCATGAGGATTCAGAGGATGTTGAGTTTCTTCCAACAAGCTAAATCAGATAAAAACTGCATCAATGTCTGATGAAACAACCAAGTTACTGGCCGAAATGTGCCTGAAGGGATGGCCCTCTACAAAAAAATGAGTGTGCCATGTTATTTATGCCATACTGGACCCTTCAAAATGAGTTCAGTGTTGTGAATAGTGTTAAAGGGAAAAGATTGTGATCCCCCAGTCGCTCCGCAAAGAGAGTAAAATAAAATTCACAAAATTTATGAAGGACATCAAGACATCGAAAAGTGCAAATCTCGTGCCCGTGAGGTACTGTATTGGCAAGGATATTAAAGAAATGACCACAAAGTGTTAAACTTGTCAAAATTTGAGAGCAAGTAGCAGGGAGTGCCATGTTACCATGGCACAAAGTTGGTGCAGATTTGTTCACCTGGGAGAACAGGGATTATCTTGTTGCCACTGACTATTACTCAAATTACCCGGAAGTCGTTAGCTTGACTTCAACCTTAAGTTGTGCAGTGAAAGCTAAACTTAAGGGTGTATTTGGACGTCATGGAATCCCAGCAACTTTATTCTCTGATAACGGTCCACAGTTGAGCAGAAGGGAATTTGAGCAGTTCGCTGATGAATGGGGTTTTAAAACATGAAACTTCAAGTCTACTCTTTGCAAAATCCAATGGCTTTATTTAACGTTCTGTTGAAACAGTGAAGAACTTATTCAAAAAAATGTGAGGACAGTGATTAAGATGTGTTGAAGGGGTGTCTTAATATTCAGGTCTACTTCACTGATTTGTGTAAATTCACCAGCTGAGTTGCTGATGAATGGGCAATCACGTACAAGTCTCCCAGAACCTGAACATTTAATGTCACCCAAAATTTCAAAATTGTACAAAAACAAAAAAGAGGCAAAAATACTATCATGACTTGAATGCTAAATGCCTACCCAAGCTTAACACTGTTGACTCCGTGAGACTTTCATCGAGTGGAAAGTGTTCGGATGAACAGGGGATTTTGAGAGAGAAAGCACTTTTTAAGTGCGTAAAAACGGCACAGAAACAAAACAAATACAAACACAAACCGGCCCAGGAAAAGCAAAAACGCGAACTATTTACACACTACCAAATGAAACAGAAAATTATGTTCCTTACAGTAATAGAACCACACAAATACAGTATATGTACATATGTACAAGAACCACAAAAGAATTACAACTTCAACACCAACCGGCCCGCCCGCACCGAAGCAATTGGACCCCACCGTCTGCCAAACGTCGACCTAGAGTAACGAACGAAGTCTGACTCAACCCCCAACCTAACCTCCGCCTTCAACGATGCCAAGACGACGTCCGCAGGCCGCCCCTCACCCCTAAATACAATATTACAACGGTCTCTCCATACGGCCAGCTTTATGGAGGCGGATACAAAGGTAAGTATCTCGCGAACACTTGTGTTGCACAATGGGGGAGAGAGACCATACAAAACGTAGTCCCGGCTGACCGTCCATGTGTTACAAAACGTGAGGCGATCAGTCAGGACTTGAAACCAATCCCAAAAGAGGGCCACAAAGTCACAATGCCAAAACACATGTGGAACACTCTCCCATCTTGTACATCCATTGCGGGGGCAAATGCCATCTCCAAGACGCCACCGATGGCGCTTGAGGTTGGTTACAATGGCGTCATGTGCAATTCGCCACAACAGGTCTCGCCGGCGAAAGTCAAGTGACCTGCTGTGAACTGCACTCCACACTTCCGGCCCCGAAGCATAGTCGGTTGGATGAACCTGGCCGACCAATTCATCAAAAATAGCCCGATATTGGGTCCCCGCACTGGATTGCGAGACGTCCCCCGCGGATGACATAATACGGAGAGTGTCCCTCATGTGGCCGTAGGCCTTCGTGGGCCTCCAGCTGTGGGGAGCACTGTTGCTAAAAAGGGAGGGGGAAAACCGGCGGAAAGGAAGCCCTCCCCAATAACGAACAAAATAGGCAAACGGCATGTTGCTGTCAACAGCACTATAAACACATTTGGTCAGGAGAAAACGGAGCTTGGAAGGAAAATGCACAGACCCAATCCCCCACTCCTAAGGTCCTGATACACTACCCTTCTTTTGACCAACTCCGTCTTCCCTGACCATAAAAATCTAAACACGGCCCTCTCGAGTCGAGCCAGGACACCATCTGGAGCAACCAGAACAGTGCCCGGGTACCACAAGAGAGGGTAAACGAAACGATTGATAACAGCAACCTTCCCCAACAAGCTAATGTAGCGATCCCTGAAGTCCTCCAACCACTTTCTCATTCCAGGTAAGTGACTCCGGCGAACCATAACCAAACCATATACCATTAATTTTTATTGCGCCATCCACCCACGATGCCGCGAAGGGCAGTTGTCTATAGCGCCACCCACCTAGACGAAATCCTTTGGTTTTTGTTGGGTTCAGTCTGGCACCTGTTGCTCTTTGAAAGGTAGCCAGCGTGCCAGTAAGGGCCCTGAAGGAGGCCACGTCAGAGACTACGCAAGTGACGTCATCAGCGTACTGAAGGCACTTGACCTCAGATCCACCAGGAATATTGAACGGACGAAACAAAGGGTGGACTTGTAAGGCTCTTACAAGGGATTCACTAGACAAAACATAGAGGAGAGGTGAGAGGGGACATCCTTGTCGTACCCCGCGCTGGACTCTGAAGGTGCCCGATGAAAAGCCATTCACAATAACACAACCGCTTACATTACTATACAGTAAATTAACCCATGCAACAAAATCTGGATTTAAATTAAACTTCGCCAACACTTCTCCTGATCGAGGGAGACAAGCGCACATGGGAGGTCACGGTCAATAACAAATTCAACTAAGTCCCGCATCAACCAGAGGTTCTGCTGAACACTGCGTCCCTGCACCGCACATGTCTGAAAAGGCCCAACAAGATCCGGCATAACTGTGCCTAGCCTGTTACAAGGGCTTTTGCCAGGATCTTGTAGTCCACGTTCAGCAGGGTGATTGGCCGCTTGTCTTTCGGTTCAAGGGGATCCCCTGCCTTTGGCAACAACGTTATCACACCTGTGCGCTGTGGCCTTTTTATTACGTGGGCTGGGCGTTGGTGGCCCAGAAGGATGAAGTCCCTGGTCTGATGTAGAGGCCGACCTTTTCAAGTTTGGTTCCGGTGGAACCCCCTCGCACAAATCAAACCAGCCCTCCCCGGATGGTGGTTCCTTTGGTGGAGGCTCTGAGGCCGAATCCCCAGCATCTGACATGGCAGAATCAGACTCCGAGTCCGATGAGAGCTGAAGGTCATTCTCCACTGCTGACGCTTCAGTCTCTGCCTCCGTAGGTGTTGAAGGGGAGGCTGATGAGGGGTCTGCCTCAGGGGTCCCAGAGACCTCCGCACAATGCTTAGAGGCCTTAAATTCCTCTTCGACCTGACGTGCCACCTCATCAGGCGAAGGGGACCTAGGGTCCTCCACCATTGGTTCAGGGTCTGAATGCGGGGGTACAGGAGGCGATCCAGCATCCGCACTTGCACGAGCCGAGGACGAAGTTGGGCAGGAACCCGAAACGTGTCCCTCCCCCCACAGAGGTTACACCGCACCTGGTTGGGACACTCCGCCTTTTCTTGCCCAAGCTGCAGGCACTTGCCACAACGTCTATTGGGACACGATTTGGCTTCGTGCCCCTCCTCTCCGCACTTGAAACAGGTGCGGGGCTGCCCAAAGTATCGAACGTGCGCTTTGGAACCCCCTATGAAGAGGAAGGACGGAATATCCCTCTTCAATACCATACGGAACTGCCTCTTTCCGTTCAGGATGCCTTTTAAGTCACCTTCACTGTATGTGACCCACCTTCACTGTATGTGACCCACCGCATGTCTGAGACAGTTCCGTACTGGCCTAAAACCCTCGCAACCAGACCCTGATCGACCTCTAAGTTCAGGTACAGTACTGTCACCACCACAGAGCGATCATATGGGGTGACAGTTCGCCCATCCAGCCCTTTAAGGTAAGATACACCCTGTAAACGGGCCGCATCTGACCTGAACTTTAGGTCATAGGTGTTGCGGGCCGCAAGCGCCTGCAACATCCGTACGTCTTTAACCTCTACCCCATTATTTTTCAACAACGAAAACACCTGAGGGGGTTTAACGTTTACATCCGACCTAAACTGCAACTTAACAATCGTGCTATCCCGACCTCCGGGCATAGCAACGATTTAAGTGGCACTAGGCCACGAAAACAAACAAATAGAAAGGAAAAGGTAACGTAACTGAATGAGCGGGACCCAACCACGAAAAACAAAACCGAAAACAGCACCAGGCAACAGGCAAGTAAGCAGTAGTAGTAGTAGTAGGGTGCAGCGGAGGAGCGAGACGAAAACACGTCTGCACTCCACGACGATCGTTCTTAGTGCCAACAGAGAAGGGGCTATAGTCCGACGAAGTCGGGTTGATATTCAAAAAGTTCAGTGGTGTTCCTCAAAAGAAGAAACAGAAGACACCCTCTATGCTCATAAGGGTAGTACAAAACATCTCCCATAAGGAACCGAGCAACCCTGACTCAGGAAACGAAGTGAGGTCAGTCCTGAACTCCGTACATCTGCTCTACACATTAAGGAACCATATCTGTATCCTCAGAGCATTCAATGGTGCATTTGCTCCTCCTTTGCACTTGAATTTGTATAATTATGTTATCATTACAATTACCGGACAACTTACATGGACTGTAAACCTCGATTTGAGCCTGTATGATAGTCTACAGTTAATAGTTAACATGGCCCTGAACTTACGACTGCATGAGTTTCTTACCTGTCCTGTTTGACCTGGATGGGAACTGGCCCTATTCAAGGCTACTCGATGTGTGCTTATGATGTGAGGAGCACTTGGTCGGCTGGTACTCGTAGAGGCTGTGTCGATATTGCTGTTCCAGGCCTACTGTCTCAAACGCCCGTTTGACGATTTAATGGCCCCTCTTCTGACTGTCCTATAGTTGCTAGGGCATCAGCAAACAGGTCTGAGGCCCGGCCCAGCTATTCCATGGCAGCAGTGAGATTTCCATTTCCATCTTGACAGCTTTGATCGAATGCCGAAATGAACGCAATTACGTGGTGAGGAATCTTTCCTATTGGTTGAACCATGAACGGTGATTCGTTGTTTTCATTTCGGGCAAACGTTGGCTTCGATTTCGTGCGACCGTCTGTTTTGACAATTACGCAACCTCGTTTTATGGCGGCGCTTGATCTTTTTGTTTTGACAAATCACTTTCATTATTGTCTACAGGTTCATCAAAATTACCAGCAGCAGGTAATCGTAGCCATTTCCAAAGATTGCCACATACGGCAAATGTGTAAATGTCTGTAAGACGCAAGCAGCAGTTATTATTTTTTCTTCAGTGAACCAAATGTCAGGAAAATCCATCAAAGAAATTTCAGTGTATTGCTCGATTGTCTGTGGGCGGTGTCGAAGGTGTCTTTGCTGAATTGATTGAAGAATTAAATGTCTGATAGATGGATTATTTTCTTCTGTATGAGTTATCAAGTGTGAATAAGCATCAGAAAAAACAGCTACCATCACCTTATGTTTTTAGCAACTGATGGTTTGGCAGTACTAAAGTATTACCCGCTGGAATGGGTATTTGTATTGGTATTTTGGTGTCTTGAGTTCTGCATCCTTTCTTTAATGGTTTTGAAAAGGTAATAAGATTATCAGCTTACTAAAAACTATTCATTACCTTTTGGCAATTTTCAAAGCTTTTTCAAAGTTTATAGATCCTCCAAGTTTTCAAATGAGTAGTTTGATATGGAAATCAAATTTTATAACTTTTGAAATTGCCCTCAACTGCCCTTTTACGTTTGCAAAATTTGGCTCAAAACCAATTTCAAAGCCCTCCAAGTTTTCAAATAAAATTTAAAGTTGTCCGAAGCTGTCCGAAAAAGATCAAATTTAGTAGCTTCCCCAATTGACAAATCAAGTTAAATTTCAGTTTTTCAAAGTGTACAAATGTTTAATCTCCAAGTAAAATTTCAAAGCTTTCCACGTATCCAAAATTTTATACTCAAATGTTCGATCTGCAAGTGAACTTTCAAAGCATGTCTAAGTAAAAGTGAAAAGCTCAAAGGCTTCAAATAATCAGTTGCTTATCAGTCCTCAATATGCAGATCAAATTTCACAGCTTTTGCCAGTGTTCAAGTAATATTTGAAGGTAGAAATCAAATGTATACCTTGCAACTTTTGAAATTATTGTCCCAATATATTGATCAAACTTCACAATTTCTCCAGGTGTAAAGATGATCAGTTAAATATGCAAATGAAGTGTTCACATGGTGACTTTGTAATCTAAAACAAATGGAAAAGGTTTCCAAGATTTCCAAATAGTTGCTTTCAATATGAAAACAAACCAGAAAGCCAAAAGGCTTTGTGATTCCTTGCTACATGGTTATATTACAACAAACATAAATTATTCAAATGACAACTATAAGATCAACTGCAGTTATTTTTCTTGATACACCACAAGCCTTTAACCCACAATGACCTTTTTTTTGGTGACTTAAAATGACTGCGACATTTGATGTCCACCAAAAGCAATAGGGATCACCTACCCAGGCCCCCCTACCGTATGAGTACGGTATGAAATCAGTCAACATTATCTCTGAGCTCCAAGAAACAGACAAGTAATCAATGCTGCTTCTAGTCTTGCCTGTTGTTAGTTGAATCAAATAACTCAACCTTACCTCATCTGAACTCAGCTTGTCTGCCATATTTACCTCAAAATTCTTCGTAAACCACCAGGATAATTTCTTCCTTGTTACAAGTAGCTTTTAACGCACTCAAAGTCCTGGTAAGTTGACCCTAAGTTATGATTCCTCCGCAATATTTTTGCTTCCTCCATCTTTTCCGACATTGTGAAATATGATTGAAAGCAAACCTTGTTCTGCTACCAGCTGTTCCTCTGGATATTGATATTATCCAAATAAATGACAGAACAGATGTTTTTTTTTATTTTCTTCATTTTTTCATAAACCCATTAACATTCCATAATACATGCTTTTCTATCTGACCCCATGACCTCCCATACCAAGACTCTCTCTCTGGACAACTTATTAGCCCCCACACTAGAAGTTACTTACTAAGTTACAAATGCAGTACTGTAGGGAGCAATCCCATTGAGTTAACTGTGTGCGGGAGAATAAACACCTGCTATTGCACAATGTAGATCAATATATATATTTGTACGGTAGTTTATAATAACCACAATAATGGTGTTTAGGCTATTATTATTGTTTTATAGTGAAAAATTATCCCTTCCTCTCTATTGATAAGGATTAAATTTCACAGGGTCGTGAACCTGTTAATAACAGACAACCTTATCAAGTTTAAAACAAATCTGACCCATGGATAAGGAACTATGGCAGTTTTAAAATTTTTTATGTTTTACCCCATAACCTCATTAATATGCAAGATTTGGACACCAAAAACAATAGGGATCATCTACTCAAAATGGGCAACCTACATGCCACAAATGAAAATACTCAGAGTTACCCTTCTTGAGATAGAGTGTTTACGAGCAACCGTCACACACACACATACACAGAGAAAGAGTGTAACCGTCCAAAGTTCCGCCTGGGTTACAGTGCCAAAATAAAATGGAAGAGCCTTAGAAGTGATCACACTTTCCGTCCTTTATGCCGGGATATATGAATGCAAACTCCGCCCATGCGAACCAAAAGATTATGTAGACGATAGGGCCTGTACAACCTCAGTTCATCCATGTAGGCCTTATATGTACATGCGTAGCCTGAATACCTTTAACACACATACAGTGACACCAAAACATGAGGTCGAAAGTTGAAACAATTTATGATCTGTTACACTTGCTGTCTTTATTATTTCGATGATTTCTTCCGCCAGTCAAATACAGAACACTTGAGTTAATAAAATTACTACCGTCGAAACAAAACTTCTGCCCTCGCCCTGCCGGTTTACAACCGTGAAAATCTCCGGCCTTAAACACACCTGTCTTCCCGGCGCCTCCCGTCACATGCATGCATACATTACCATATAATTAACATCAGGTCATGACCTTTCCATAGTTAACTCTGCTGTTGCAACAGTGTATAATGACCTGTTGATTACCTGCAAAAGAGAAAAGAAAGTTTAGCAACTGTTTGGAAGGCAAATGTATATTTGCAAGCTGTTGGAACTGAAAGAAAGCTAATGTATATAGATTTGTGAAATGCTTTTTCACATAAGGAACAACAACAGCTAAGGACTTTTGAGAATGCATGTGTCGCCCCTTCCCTTTCACTTTTCTAGAATGACCACATGAAATGATAAAAGACCTGCTGCACAGTACAAGTTCTCACTGTTTGAATGATAATGCTTGTAATTAACCTCATTACACAAGTGTCACTTCCTATAGTTACCAAAAAATGTGACAGATGATACTTTTAATGAACGTGGGTTCCATATAATTATTACAAAATGGTAAAAAGTTTTTGGTCACAAAATGCCATTACCCTTGTCTGTCAGGTATGCAAAATCTTTTCGTTTGAACATTGACCATTAAATTTTATATAAATCTCAAACATGTGTGAAAAAGTATCAATTTTGTGAACCAATTCAGAGCACCTTTGAAAGTATTTGATAGCCAGGGTGACCTAAATTGAAGTTTCATGTATGTAAACACTTTCACCAGAGCCCTAATGGTATCATACGGAAGCTTAAAAGTGCCATGAAGATAAGTATATCTTTGCCCCATAAGTTGACAATTTTCAGTTGACAATCTCATCAAAAAACAGAAAAATGATCACTTGTTCAGTTGTGTTATCTTAACAACTCAACATTTTTCTGCAAAATGTTTACTTGTTAAATTGATTCTAAATGAGGAATTCAACATTTTTTTTTAAAATGTTCATATAACCACTTATTACATCCTGTCAATTCAACAATTTGCTGCAAAATGTTGACTTCTTCACTTCTTATCTATGTGAGCAATTAAACAATTTTCTGCAAAATGTTCGAATAACCATTTATCACATCTTGTCATTTCAACAATTTTCCGCAAGATGTATGCTTGTTCACTTTTTTTCTAAGTGAGCATCTCAACAATTTTGTGAAAAATGTTGAAATGTTGTTCACTTCTTATCTATGTGAGCAATTGAACAATTTTCTGCAAATTGTTTGAATAACAAATTATCATATCTTGTCATTTCAACTATTTTCTGCAAAATGTTAACTTGTTCACTTTCTTACTAAGTAAGCAATTGGACAATTTTCTGGACATTGTTTGAATAACAACTTATCATATCTTGTCATTTCAACAATTTGCTGCAAAATGTTAACTTGTTCACTTTCTTACTAAGTAAGCAATTGGACAATTTTTTGCACATTGTTTGAATAACAACTTTTATCATATCTTGTCATTTAACAATTTTCTGCAAAATGACCACTTGTTCACTTCTATAATAAGTGAGCATCTCAACAATTTTCTGTAAAATGTGTAAATGACAACTTACCACATCTTGTCAATTCAACATTTTTCTGCAAAATGTTGACTTATTGCGTTCTTCGTAGGTGAGCAATTAAACAATTTTCTGCAGAATGTTTACTTGTTTACTTCTTTTTACGTGATCAACTGAACAATTATCCACAAAATGTTAAAATTACAACTTATCGTACCTTGGATTTTTAATGCTACGCGCACCTCTGCATGCAATAGCAGATCCTTTTAACAAGCTGTTACAGACCTCTCTACTGTTTCATGGTCAACTAAAGAAGATAATATCCTTGTATGAACGATTCCTCCACCGTTGTGTTTGTCTAGGACCTGCATCATGTTCTTTTTCGTTGTAAGTTTTGCTATATTTCATTCATGAATTTTATATGTTCGTAAATGAGTAAGACAGGCTAGGGCCAGGCTAAGGCTAAGGCCTGTATGTCTGTATATGTAAGGGAAATTTAAGTAAGCTATACTGCCTAGCTTATTTTTTTAATGGAAAGGGATGAGATTTTGTTCTGGTAGATGTCGTAATAAAAAAGGACAGTTTCAATGGGCAAGTTAAGGTTTACAGCAATCTGTTGCGATACCGATGGAAAGGCTTCTCCTAACGTTTAGTGTGTTGAAATTAGAAAGTCATGGTAATTCAATCCGCAAGAATCCCCTGCAGCCCAATCCCTCATTACAGGGTATGTGTGGAATTCCGTTAAACTTGTTTGAAGCATATGAAGTAGTGTAGAATATTGAAAGACTACGGATCCTTAGCCAGTTTAGGCCCCTACCTCAAAAGGCCTATGGATTTCCCAGTAGCGGCACCAGGATTTTAGAATAGGGGTGGGCAAATGGAGGTCAAAATAGAATTACTAGTGGTAACATATTTCGCCTGCAGCACTGGCTTCATCGAGTAGCGTCCGTGAGGCCCGTCCAAGGGCTTGATGTAGCCATGTACAATGGGAAAAAACTCGGTGGGGTTCCGGGGCCCGGGCGAATCCACCGGAAGCTCTACGGTTTTAGCATATCATTGTGTGCAAATTTAATGCCACTAAAGAAGGGGTTAGTACAAAGAAAACCTTAGTCGCCAAGTATGAAGGTCGATCCAGAACTAATGTATGTGAACCCGGGGAAGGTTTAGGAGCTTTTCGCCGTAATTTGTCACCGAAACACTAATATCATATTCTATACTTGCCGAAATGAAATTGCCTCAATGCCATTCTGGCAATGACTAAGTGTGCCATCGCGACATATTGTTCTTTATTTAACTTGCTTTCATCTACGTTCATTTTTTGCTGGTGCCGTAAATCATGCTATTGATGATCTATGTTTGAGGAAGGTGGGACAAACATCCTAATTGGCTGACAAACTCGGGCTTCAAATCTCAGGATAGGTACATTTTGATTCATGATCCTTCATCTCATGCAAAACTTGTAATCGATTATCATGCATTTCGGTATTTCTCTAAGTTATTTGAAAACATTAAAAAGTAGAGTCTGATGGGATGTATGGACAAAGTCCCGATAAGATCCAAGGACCCCCCTCCTAAACTCTGCCGGAGTTATATATCTTGGGGAGAGATATGTCTCAGGATCTCAGAAAGAATGCAATATCTTTTGTTCATATACGTGTACCTGGTAGGCCGCTACATATCTCAGCTGAGGTTGGGATTTTCCCCATCTCCCTCCCCATGTGCCGCCACTGAGCTTCACCCATGGAAACCACTATAAGCATGGCCCGAAAGGAAGCTGGTTTCTCCATGCACTTGGTCATATCCAAACACTGAATGAAAGTTTGTTTTGAAAGAATCCCATCAGGAAGTTTTACTCTTCTGCTTGCAGGCTTTTATGATACTGGTGCTTTTTCAACAAGGGACAGCTTCTCCCCCAGACTACACAGCGGCTGAATTCATTGGTTTTGTTCCGCACCTGGGAAACGCATTGATCATGCACTACTTGAGCCATGGTTACACAGGAACAGATATTCTTTGTTTGCTTGCTTTGAGACACGGCATTGTTCTGAGTTTACGGCAGCTTCGTCGAGTAATACGTAATAGGCTAAGGCGAAGAGATTTGCCGTTGGATCCTGTCGAACTGGTAAGAGTAATAACAAACGAAATCAGAGGAAGTGGACAGGCCATGGGTTATCGAGCAATGTGGCGACGTCTTCGCACCTCATATAACCTAAATGTTACCCAAGAAATAACGCGCTTACTGCTCAGCGGACTGGATCCCGTTGGAGTTGAAAGACGCAGGGGTAGACGAATAGCACGCCGGGTTTATACATGCCCAGGACCAAATTATTTAGTACACATAGACGGGTACGACAAGTTAAAAACATTTGGTATTGCAGTACACGCTGCAATCGACGGTTTTTCGAGGAAACTTCTTTGGTTACAAGCAGGACCAAGCAATAATAACCCTAGGTTCATCGCTTCTTTCTACGCTACATAAAACACCTAGAAGGTGTCCCCAAAATTGTTCGTGCAGACAGGGGTACAGAAAATTGCCATGTCAGAGATTTACAAATATCCTTAAGATGGCGTCATCAAGATTCATTTAGACGATATAAATCTTTTCTGTACGGACGCTCCACTGCAAATCAAAGGACTGAGGCATGGTGGGGTCAACTCAAGCGTGCTTCTACGAATTTCTGGATTAACCTCTTCAGAGCTTTGCAGGATGAAGGAACCTTTGACAACAGCAGTGCCGTTCACGTTGACTGTCTCAGATTTTGTTTTACTGATCTCATACAGAGGGATTTTGATAAAGTTCTGCAAGAATGGAACCAACACAGAATTCGATACCAAACTGGAATTGAGGTTCCAAGCGGAAAGCCGGACCTGATGTACTATACACCGGAAATTTATGGTTCACATGATTGGAAAATGCCACTGCTTGCCTCAGAGGAGGTTCAAAGGGATTATTGTTCGGATTACCCTCTTCATGGTTGTAGCCAGGAATTTCTTGCCGGTCTGAATGAGATATTTGGAAACATAACTGATCGTCGCATGCCAAGCACTGTGGAAGAAGCGTTGTACCTTTATCGAAATCTAGTGGACATTCTTAGAGATTAGAAATAACAAACCTTTGAATTATCGGAACTCTGCTTTGGTTGAGATTTCATCAACTCTGTCAATTGAAATTCTTAAGTGATTGGACGCTGTTTTCAGAGATTAATAACTCAAATAAAAATTGTACTGAGCAATGGCTTAATAAAACAGTCTCGCAGTAAAGTGACTTAATTTTGTTAAATGATCGATAATGCAGAGAATAATCAGTACTTAGCATCTACCCTTGAGACATGATTCATTTGATTTGATATGATGTGATAGGATTTGATGTCATGTGATTTGAATTGAGCTGATTTGATTCGAATTTATATATATGATATCTTGTAGACAAATGTCCCCAAATCAATTCTTTAACTATGACTATGTAGTAGCAATGTTTGTAAGCTGGTATCAAGTGAAACAATACATTTCCCAATTTAAGCCACGGTGTAACAGGTTAAAGAGAGATAGAACATTTGTTGCACAGAAAAAAACAAAATGTGTGGCCACAGAATGATAGATTATTTAAGAAAAAGGAAAGAAAGATAGCCTTCATTTCAAGAAAATGGTTTCTCACAGGTATACATCCAGAGCTTCACAAGCACAATTTGTTGCCACAAACTTTCAAAAATTCGGATGATGCAATTTCCGACTCTCATCTTATACAATAAGATATATCTTTGTTTGGAGGTGATGAAACTTTTGCGAGTATTTATTGAATGTTTTAAATATTATTAAAGATTTATCTTTGTAGGTCATACAATTCAAGTGCATTGAACGCCCTATTTCCCTTTCAAAATGCTATGTATAGGAGAGCCCACACCCACAGACAGGAAACAAGTAAAGAAAAGAGAAAGGATAGGAAAGAGAACACGATGAAATTTAAGAACAGAATAAAAGAGGGGAGGAGGAGGAGAGGAAAAAATCGAAGGAGATGGGGAACGGAGGAGAGAGAATAAAGAACGAAACTGTTAATCCCAGCTACGACAAACTTAGTTTGCAGTGGGGCCGAGAGTTGCATGAGGGACACGCCAATCATATTTTGACCTAAAATAAGTTTACTTGAAAACAAATTTAAACTACACCCTTTTGCAGGGAATCTGGTGAGGCGTAAAATAAAAACAAGAAAAGTGTTTCGAACATTCCAATTTCGATGATCTGTTCAGCGTTTTTTGGCAGAAAAAAAACTACATGTATGCTCAGACGGATGGTGGCGCTCTGCTAGGATAATAGATGGAGGCGTCGTTAAGCCCTTTTGTCTTTAGAAGTTCAATTTTAACAACATACGACGATATTTGCCCCTTCCCAAATTGCTAGTGTCTGGCAGCGCCGATGCATGTTCTCATGAGAAATCTAAATAGTCTTCTCACTTGAAGTGACAACAAACTCATTGCAATCCGCCTCTACGATATTGCTGGGCATAGTCTGCCCTCATCCGATACACCACTGCAATAGGGCGATCATATTTTATTTTGCTCAGGGTCGTATAAAGGATTTTGGACAATTGCTGATGTAAAATATGAAATACATGTGTATACAGTGGAAACCGGCTTTTCAGGACGCCCATCTGGGAGGACACGTAGTTACGTTCCACAAGCCAGAAAGCAATGTTTATCCTCTGGAAAACGCGTGGGTGTCAGTCGGTGGGTTTCCCAATTCTGGATAGGTGGGAGACAGAGTATCAAATGTTCTCATACAACTTCTATACTCATCCACACTTAGTTTCCTCGGGCCCGTGCTCTTCAGTGCATAACTTGCCCCCTCCCCCCATAAAAAAAATGACGATAGCCTGGAAAGATTCAAGTCACAAAAAATACCAAAATGGGTGTGTGTTTTGTTTTTAAATACGAAAACTTCTCGCATAAACTGTTTGTGGGAGTTCCCCATATTCCGTGGGCGCATCACTGATATCACGCCCTTTGGGGGCTACACCATGTCTATATCATGCGGGCGTACAATGTTCGGTGGACAGAACCATCGAGGCCGTCGGTGGTGCGCCGAAGTACATACAAGAAAAATACCTGAAAATTTATCCATGCGGCGTAAGCTGTTGCACATTTTCTAACGTAACGAAGCCACTTTTTTATACTCCCTACTTACCCCCTGTACATCGTATGCGCTGAAGTGGCCACAGGAGGGTAGGCAGTTACGATGGGGGAATCCCCTTATTATCATATTTGATCAAAAATGAATTTACTTGTTACAGTATTTAATCTACATTTATTTGTAGGTGGTGGCGTTAAGAGGTAAGGTAAACAGAAAAAAATGTCGAGGATGCCATTGTACGTTTTCGACACGCCATTTCCAGTAGAAGTCAGTGCGTTCAGCATCAATCGATGGTGGCCTCCGCTCAGTGGGGTTGGTCTTGTACTTAGGCCAAACTTAAGATCTTTTTGAAGCTTAACTCACGGTCGTCTAACGCGATCTGATACTAGTGCAAATATTTTAAAGAAAAGCAACCCACATTACCTCCCACTCTTGTCATAGATTGGTGTTTCCCTTTAATTAAATGAGAAATTGCTGACATGATATCCCTTACTTCAAGGATGGGTACGTGCAGCTAAGGACACATGGGAAGTTTCCGGCCATCCGAGGTGGGGGGGATGTATTAAAGTCAAAGATCATCCTTCTATGATCCACACCAACTGATGGTGACGCTTCACCTAGACAGTCCTGACCGGTACGGTGGACGCAAAAGGGGTAGGAGTGCGTCCTCTGGGCAGACCCCATCCCCTGTTGAAAAAAATTAACAGACGCCTGTATGTACGTCTAAACGTTTGGCACTGGGTTCCAAAATACCATTTAACGGCGTCCCTACTTCAGTGTAGTCTGAGAATAGGCGAAGTGCCATTTCCTTGGGCCTGACAAGTATTGTTATCTATTAAGTCTTCTGTCGTGCAACACGCGCCAACTGATGGTCCGCTTAGATAGTGTCAAGGGGAGCTCACTGTAAAACTTTCAGTTTGCAGTCATTGCATGAATAGTAACAATTAAATGGACAATGTGGGAAGTTATGTAAATGTATGTCACAACTGGTTATCCTCCTTCATTAACAACAGAAACCCTTGCCAAAAAGTACGGAGATGGTGCTCACCATTCATGAAAATCCTTCCTTGATGCCATGGACGTCAATCCTGGTGGGGGGGGGGAAGGGACACGTTCTCCACATTTCAATAAGGGGGAGGGGGGGATAACATCGAACCCTCCCCTCTTCCATTCACACACATTTCGTAACAGAGAAATTTTGTGGATGGGGGCGAACATTGCAACAAATGCCTCCAGCACAGTTTTGTTGAGTGACTCATGTCGACGACGTTAGGCTTTTAAACGTTCATAAGAGAACTTCGTGACAAATATCGGTGTTCATATTCCAACGTTAAAGTCATTTACACATCCAAAGTGCAATGTTCTGTTAACCGTGTTATGTAAATGCACAAAACAGGGTAATGGATAGACTGACCTTTCTAGTCCAGATTATTTTTTAATTAATAGAGATCATGCATCCATTGATTGTGGAATTCCGAAGCAGTTCAAAATGAAATGAACAATATTGTCGCTGTGGTCCGCTGTAGTCCACCCCCCACATGTACTTTGACTAACGGTGTTGTTTCAAACGTGCAATTATCGAGTTAACGATATTCAAGCTTGCAAGGTTAAAGTCTTTTCCTTTTTCATACACCCACAAAATTACAAATCACCGAGAACACAGAATAACAGATTAAATGAAAAAGAATAGATAATACCTTGGTTTTTGTTACACATTTTCTAAAGATAGGGCTATGACAGTTTTTGCTTCCCCTGACGTCTCCATTACTTATTTCACTTCTACCCCTCATTAGGCCAGCAACCAGTCTGCACTTAGTTCCCCCTCCCCAAGAAAAATAAAGTCTTTCGAAATGTTTAAGCAGAAACACAGCATAAGTAGCAAAGACGACAAATGCAGATTTGTCGACTTTTGCCCGATTCTTTGAAGAACATATTTTAACGGCGGAATCTTAATTTACCCTTACGCTACTTTGTCACGAAATTGAAAGTGTATCAGGCTATGTAGAACCTTTTCGCAATCATGGAAAATGATCCCATATTAACCAAACTTTCATATTTACTCACATTCTTTCATACTTCGTTCAACATACATAAACATAAAGGAGGAGGAAGCAACCCCCCTTCCGTTGAAAATTTTAGGATTAAAAAAAAAAAATGCTGCCCACCTAGAGATTTAGAACTGCAACACCCAGATTAGAGCTAACCGAAGGTTGTGACGTTTTTGTTCCAAGCACAAGCAGAAATATTGCTAAACAACGATGAGAACTGCAGATACTGTACAACTGGATACGCAGTACGTAGTACGCAGGGGGGGGTAACCTCTTTTCATTGTAGATGATAACCTTGTCTTTCAGTGTAGAGCTTCTTCCTAGAATCGCGATACCATACCCAGTGCCTTCTTAGTGTGCTGTCACTGCAATTGAGCCTGCAGCCTATCTACATAATTTTAAATGTAGCCTTCCTCGGCGTCGAAGATAGTGTACTGTGAGATAATCTGTCATGCATGGTACATTCATATCTCCTCCTCCCCTTCTCAATTCATAAAAAATACCTTTCAATCAGGTAGGTAGGGAAAGGAAATAGACTTCCATAATGGCGGACTGCCATGTATGTGATGTCTTTTGCAATGGAAAAAAACGTGCTGCATATGCCATTTTTTGGTGCACTTGAAGCGTGCCCATCAGAATTAACCGTCTAAGTTGTTACTCCTCGTTGACCAAGTTGCGTGGAATTGTTTAATCTGTAGCGTCGCTATGATGGCCGAGGTAATGGGGTCTTATTCTCCAATCATTCTTTTACCCAAAGAAAAAGCTATATTTCTTTGTAGTGAGTGGGGTTAGGTTTAAAAAAAAAAGACTTGAAAATGCCATTTCCAGTGATCTTGGGTGTGTTTTCAGCCAAAAAGTTTCGGTGCGCTCTGCGCCGATGGGTGGCGCTCCCCTTAGAAAGAAGGTCCACGCGAAGACTTCTAAAAAGTGGTCACACTGCACAGTAGGTCTACTAAGGTCTTAAAGGACCCATTATTAAAAGTGGTATGAAGTGTACTAATCTGGTCCCACAGATGCTAGAAAATCTCATATATTGCATCATGCATATGTTACAACTTTCCCTCAGAGACACCCTCACACTGTCCTGTCAAAAATTCAGCCACTGATAGGTTTGGGTTCCTCCATACAAAGTGAGACTCCCGTCTCATCTGTCTGATCCCCTCCTATTAGAAAATTGTTCATTATTTTTTGTGAAAGGTGCAGTAAACAAATTTCTATGTTTACATTTTTACGGTTACAGCCGTACCTATTGGACACACTCCTGTTGGGCTGGCCATTAGTATTTTCTTTCTTCTGTACAGTGAGACATAGCTCCCCCCAACTTCATTGTTAAATGTTCTTTCCACTCTTCTGTCTGAATGTCACCGAGGAATTATTTGAATACATCAAAGTGACAATGACTTCTTCAAACATTCTAAACTTATACTGCTGAGTTGGATCTTGTCAAACATTTACTACTATTGGTCCAGATATGATGACATTGATTCCTGTTAGTTCAGGGTAGAGCAAGTAATGGGAATTCCCTTCCATAAGCACAGTCATACTATTCTTTCATTAATTCTATTACCAAAACAAAGAAAAAAGAGCAATCTTCAATTAACTGATTGATGCTTTTTATTCAAGAATGATTTTCCTGGCCAGCAGGTAAATTAAGTCATGATTTTGATACTTTTCAACAGGTTGCAATCAAGAAATAAAATCAATGATAAAAATTCAGAAAATCAAGGTGAGAATTATTTTAACGACAAGAACACAAATAGTCAACAAACTCATAAACCGTTAAAAATATATGAAAACAAAAACATTGAAAAACAGTCACAAAAATCTAAATAAATATCTTATGTGGACAAGCAATCCAATAACGACAAAAAATTAACAACTGAACTGTAATATATGTTTGCTAAACGATTCTTTCTTTGGCTTTCATTCATGCAACACAAGGAGCAATAGTGATTTAAGGTTAAATTAAAAACCCAACTGCCTATTGCTTCCTAGGGAAAATAAAAGAAACAAATTCTTAAAATCGTACATGTCCACACAACACATCTCTAATCAGATCAGAAAGGAATTATCAGTCACATATAACATCCACAATGATTTCATGATGATCGTGTATTAGTTTTGTTTACATGAAACCTTCTGTCAGAGCACTGTGAAGCTTAGACCAATGAACTCTATGGTTACACTACCAACAATATTCCTGTAATGATATTTCTCACCCCGCATCCTCTCCATGATTACATTTCTTCATATTCTGCCTCCCCTCCCCACTCCCTTTTTAAGTGCAGATCCAAATGATATACTCAGTCTACGTAAATATGATTTAACACATCTAAATATCTTTTCCATCATTCGTATGCTTTAACTTCTTCCTGCATATCCAGGTGTAAAATCTCACTAACACTTCAATGTAACCTACCCAGCCCCCCTCCCCCTTCCATATCCATCTTCACACTTGCTTCTATTACCCACATGAACAAGTAAACAAAACAATGTGTACAGCATCCCATGCATCCCCTCCATTACTATTACTACACCAGATCCCTTCCCCAACCCATTCCTCTAAACATGTTCACTAGAAAAGTGTGCCCTGTTTATCTACGCAGGATTTACAAAAAGGGCACTTCCTGTCCCCGTTGTAGATCCGATCACCACATTGACCACAAACCGCATGTCCACAAGGGATGAAGAACTTGTTCTTCTCTCCATCCATACAGATCTGACAGTGGTTTCTGATGTTGCTTGCATGAAACTGTACCTGCAAAAAATGTGACACACAGCTGGTTGCAAGATTAGTAAGATAAGTAATTAGTAAGCTACTTTTAAAGAGTATATGCATAGGTTGATCTATGAATTCATTACATGGCAGTGCTAATGATGTAGGCTAGACCACAAAGTTATCATGCCAAGAAAAGGGAGGATGAAAAGGCATGGCTCAAACCAGAATTGGGAGATATTGGGTGGTTTTGATGATGCAGAACACTTTTGCTCCCCACCTGAAAATGTATGACTATATTCTGTAATCAGGATACAAACTAAATACAAGCCCTATTTAATAAATTAGAAATTTGTAAAAGGTCCGATTCTGGAGATATTGTGTTTTTCACTAATTGTGGTTTTCACTATTTGACTTATGTTGCCCCAAATCATCTTTGACCAAAAACGATAGGGTTCTTGCACTCAGTGTAGCATGCCCACTTGCAGTAGTACAAATGAGTTCTGTCCAAGCTCCCCTTCTTAAGAAATTATGTTTACAAAGTTTTCACAATGTGACCACTGCCGTGACCCAAAATGAGCTTGGATAACCAACAAAGACAATGTGGTGCTTGTTCTCAATGTGGTACACCCATATACCAAACATGACATAAGTCCAAGCTTCCCTGTTGTGATATGTTTACAAGCAAAGCATCACAAAAATACATATGTACACATACACAAACTAATGCACACATACACACTCATGAAATCTTTATTACAAAGGGTACATCAAAACCAATAAGTATCCTTCTGAATTACCTTTTGAGGTAAATACAATTCTTTGAAATTTTCAGATAGTCATTGACCACCAAATGCAGGTAAGTTATTGCTGTGAGGAGCCACTTTTTATTCAATGCGGTCAAATTCATTAGGATCCTAGTGAAGATAATATCTCTGATTGCATAACAATATGAGATACATGGTTTTATTTGTCTTTTAGTGCTTCAACATTAAACAGAGTGGTGTATTGTATTGGGATGGAAAAAAAGGCATAATCCTTTCTTATTTAACTTTTTTATAATGCATGCCTCCAATTATGGCCAAAATCTAGTTACGTGTAAAAACGTATCTTTCCTCTCAGTCAGGCAAGTGATTTTTCACCTCTAACAAAATCAATAGGCCTCTTGCGTCTAATAAGGTGCATCTGAAAATCAAATATGACATCTGTCCAAGCTTCCTTTAATGTTAACAAGGTTTTCACAACATGACCCCAGTTGATCCCAAATTATTGTTGGCCTCAGTGGAAAACAGTAAGCTAGCTTTGCTCAATAAGGCACAACTTTAACTCCATATCAGTTATGTAGATGCTTCCCTTCTTGCATTATCATGTTCATGATATTTTAAGAATTTGACCTCCTTTGACCCAGAGTGACCTTTGAGCTCCACCACGAACAAAACACTTCTTCTATTTAATGTCATACATTGACAAACTACATACCAGAAGTTTCCAGGATTCCTACCTTGAGTTATTATGTTAAGATTTTCAGTATTGATCTTTGGTAATCTCAGATGACATTTGACCTCCACCCCACTTCCACTACACCTTGACTCCACCGCCACTTGATATGATCAATTGACCTACTAAGTATAGGAAGTATCCAGCATTTCTATCTTGAGATATTGTCTTAACAAGATTTTCAGTGTTTGACCTCTGGTGACCTCAGATGACATTTGACCTCCACCAAAAACAATAGGTTTTTTTTCCCTCAATATGGGGCATCTATATACAAGTTTGGGAAATTTCCAACTTTCCCTTCTTGAGATATTGCGATAACGAGCTGGGCGTCACAAACACACATACACACACGGCTTAGTTTTCCATTCATTCTGAGGACCTCATTGTGCTTTTGTTTGTTTTTTCTTCTTCAACCTAACCTTGACAATAGACTGTCTATTGCTTATCTTGAGAGGGCCGAGCAACCTATTGATTTTTCTACAGAGGACCTAAAATCTACTGTTTCGGTCTTCAATCCCACCTGAAAACAAGGGCACACACGCACACACACGCACACACATGACCGCATAGGTTTCTCTTTTCATAGAAACCAAAAACAACTGTTATCACAATGCAGCTCATTACTAGCATGAACCAGTAAGCGCATATTATGATTTCAGAAAATTTATCTTTCAGGTTATTAGTAGAAGCTTACTGTAGGGGTACCACTGGAGCAGGCATCAGATGGACCTGGAATATCATCTTGTAAAAGGCCACTTAAAAATGGATTCAGTGGTTCATCATCTGATGACGATGAATCACTTTTGATGGTTTGACATTCATCTACGCCCTGATAGAAAGAACAAAAACATGATATCAGGTTATCTATAGCATTATTTCTTAGTTTTTGGTTCAGTTTGTCCATTCCTGTTATAGAAGGTCAGGGGAATAAAACACATACTAGTTTTTTTAAGTCATCATCAAAAAGTTTTCTATTTTATTGGAACATTCTTATATGCGGCTATATTCACTCATAGTGCTTTTATATGGCTAGATTACAAGTGCACTGAAGGTGAGCAAATAGGCAAATATCTCTCACACACTTCATAAATGAGAGGCCTTCAAATCTGCACATAATTAATGAGTATTCAATCTCGTCTATTAACATGTTGATTTCAGCTTACATTTAAATTAACTATTGTTTCCTCATTACATGTGACACACATTTATAATTATATTTACAGTTCTGTCAAATAAAAAAAAATGTCAGTTAGGTTTTTTTAAGGCTTCATATTATAGTTTTACAACTGTATTGCTTTTTAGAATTTGTATCTAATTACGTCTTCTTGTACTGGTTTTCTTGAACAATATGGAATATGAGCAGGTGCATATATGGCATAGTCAGGATTTTGTCAAGCCTAGACAACACCCAGGTAGATAGACTGAATGAATAGCAGTACATGATTCAGTGTTCCATCTAAGGAGCTCTGAGGAGGTCCAGAGGTTGTGCCCTAGTGAGGTCCATGGGAAATGTACTGACAGAATTAAGACTGGGATGTTTTAAAATTAAATGTATTCAGAATAACGCAATGCAATTACCTTTCTTCAAATGAATTTGGATGCACCCTAAGCAGATTTACAATTTGATGTGTTTTAACAGCCGAACCAGTGGGACTGACTAACAGCTGGAAGAATGATTATTTGTTAGACTAATTTTGAGATGGGATCAAGGACATATGATGGTACAAATTCGGGGAGGAAGGGGGGGGGGCCCTGAAGTAGCTTGCACCCAAGCTGTCAACCAAGCTGTTCAATTTCAACATTCATTTCAAACTGATGCCTGCAAAGAATTCATAAGGAAAACTTAGCCTGTAATACAATTTGTAATGTTTCCTGTCATCATGTCCACAAAGGTTTGATTGAGTGTGAGCAGAAGGTAATGAGTTTTCTGAGGCCTGATTTTTGAACAGCAGATTAGAAAACTACAAGCACACCATGCCAAAATATTAGCTCAATTTTGACATTTTTAGGTATTTCTGATATTTTACGTGGAAAAGTGCACTCACAATAATGGAGCTTCCAGCATGATGACCAAACATTCATTTTTGACTTGCATCTGAGGAGGGAGTGAGTACCAACTCCTTGTTTACACCTTCAAAAAATGGTTTATACATACAGCTACTATCGTTTTCTGGTGGTGGTTGGGGGGTCATCATCTGATACTTGCCATTTTCTTGGACAACAAGTACAGCTTGGTCCTGCTTCTACCATCAGCATGCAAGGCTGATAAGCAAAATTCACTTTCTGTTACTGCAATTCCTCGTGAGTTAGCCATTTTGAACTGATAATTGTCAGCATCACCATGCCTAAAGGATTTACCACTTGGAAAAAACAACATCTTCGCAAGTGTCATAACATCCTCATATCGGGCAGTTCTTGGGAACTGTGCAAATATCACGCCGCCTCCACTTTGAGATTTCACTTGGGTGTAACATCTTCTCTGCTCATTGAAGTGCTGCCAACCGATAGCTATTTTGATGAGAGCCTTCTGTTTCCTTTCAGCAGGCTTAGAAAATTAAAAATAAAACAACAACAACAACAACAAAGTTACAACCTAACATCAAAATGTTGATTTAATAATTGAAGGCTTTATAGTCAGTATACATGCAGTTACAAAATGTTTCTGAATGCTACTTATAATTCGCTTTAAATGTGCTTCAAATGATTGCTAAAGTATAGTTGCAGAATCAAGTCTGCAATACATCTCTACAAGAAAAATTTTCTTGCACTGACACAATCATTCTGGCAAGCTGAATCTCCACCCTGTGACAGTCAATTTGAGCTGTACTTGATCAATTACCAGTTCAATACAGTATGCCATACTTCCAACACAATCTTGAAAAGAAATTTAATTACAGATATTTTGAAGTGACCATGACCTGAGAACATTATAAAACTACATGTAAGCTGCTCATTAGCTTTATAAATAGCCTATGACACAAGCTGAATAAGGGCACCAGCAATCGTTACACCTGTAATGCATCTTCCAAACCTATCCATCCTCTGACACCCAATTTGTCTTGATTGCAGCACCAAGGCAAATAACTTCATGCACTAATTGTGAAGTTGAATAGTCAACTGTCCATTTACATTGGTCCTGCCACAATAAAGGGCTTGACAATCAATGTAATCTCTTTCCTTTTGTCTTTTTTTTTGAAAAAAAAAAGAAAAAAAAAACTTGTAACTTATAGTTAATTGCTGCACAAACCCCGTGAAGGGATCAAATACGGTACTGTACTGCACTCCAGCAAAATCTGAGTTTACTTAAAAACTAAAGCTTTCGGCACCACAAACTGTGTTTCCCTTCTCCCCAAATGAAAGTACAACAATTACATTAGTCAGTGTCTCAACCCATATCCTCAGCCTCCCCTCTCCCTTATCATTTGTACATACTGGTCTTGAGAAACTATAGAAAATGTTGAAATCAATATTATAATGGAAATGAGCCCATAATCAAACAATGGAGGATACAGAGTGTAATCTCTACCTGATCAAAATCTTTCTTTCCATGGACTAGAGCAACGTTGAGGTTCTTCACTAAAGCAGATAATTTTGTTGATTCTGAACGAGGAAAAATGAAGAGAGAGAGAACATTTAGTATTTAGGTCTGTGCTGAAATTTTATGCAATCACTATGAACCAGTTACAGAGGTTTCAACTGTACAATGTTCTGAGAGAACAGCAATCTTCTATCTGGAACTGGAAAGCCTGTAGGCATTGTGGTTTTGATGATTCAATCATGAAATTATTTTGAATCTGATGTATAGTATAAGGTGAGGATATGTTAACCCCAAATGATCTTTTACCCTATCCAAATCAATAGGTATCTAATTCTTGCACTCATCGAGGTGCATCAACAGATCAAGTATGAGATCTTTCCAAGCTTCTATTCTTCAGATATAGTTTTTTACAAGATTTTTACAATTTGATGCCAACTGGCCCAGACTCACCTGTCATATTCACTGGAAGCAGTAGGCTACATGCCAAAAGTGCAATCATTCCAAGCTTTTCTTGAACTTGAGATATTGTGTTTACAGCTGGTTCAACAATTTTACGTGCACTGACCCCAAACAAATTTTGATCTGCAGCAAAACAACACTGACCTAATACCAGACCTGTCCAACTTCCGTTCTTGCAGTATTGTGTTTACAAGGTTTTACCCTTTGACTCCAGTTGACCCCAAATAACCTTTGACCTTCACCAATAACAGCTAGCCGACTTGTTGGACTCAATAAGGTAGACCAATACTATCATGTATGAGATCTGTCCAAGCTTCTCTTTTTGATCAATCATGTTTTACAAGGTAGGCAACACAAATTAACCGCACATGCCATTGTAATGCTAACTTTAACATGAGAAAACCACCATAATGCCAGGATGCATTAGTAAAGTTTTGATGAATTCATTACATAACATTTAGACTAATATTTACCAGAGAAGAATTGTGTATGCTAAATGTTCTGCAGTACTATTGTGTAGTGAAGTCATACCGTACCATTAGGATCCCCACAGCTTGATGGTAGTGACCTAAGTTGGCCTCTCACCACAAGTAAAATCAATGGCCCTCATTTACTCAATAGGAAACAAAACAAGTATACAATCTGTACTCTACCCTTGAAACTGCTCATGGCAACTAAGTGTGACTTCACTTTTCTTGTGCAAATTTTATCTGATCAACTATGCAATAAAGGAATCCACTGCTGTGAGCTGACAGAAAGAAACCTCCTGTGACTTAATTGCAGCAAAGGATCTCCCGCGACTTCACACTAGCACAGGTCTCTCCTGTTACTTCACAGAAAACAGTGCTTGCTGATGTAGCTGCCCAAGGTTGAGCTGTTTTTGGTTTTGGACAAAGACTCTATTGTATCTTAAACCAGAATGCGAAAATGCATTGTAGTTTCGATGTACTCATTTCAGATTCTTTATTAAGTTTGTTTCTCAAATATAACTCTAAAACTAAGAATCAAGGGTTTATTTTTGGTCCAAAGATTTGAGGTCATCACCTGAGGTGAAACACTGGGAAAACACTGAAAACCTTGTGCCTGTCATATTTCAAGAAGAGAAAGTTTCATACCATGTGTTAAAATGCCTTGCATTTAGTACAAGAGTATCCATCACTCCCATCTGGAGATATCATGTGACCCCAGATGACCTTTGACCTCTGCAACAAAACAGGTTTTTTCCTCTCAATATGCCAAACCTACACACCAACGATGAAGAGTATTCATTGCATGCAAGAAATGTTGTTTTTCAGTGTTTGATCTCTGGTGACCTCAGATGACCTTTGACCTCCTCCAAAATCTATATAGTTCTACTTGATATGGGATATCAATGTATTAAGTAAGAGAACTTTATGAATTACCTATGTCAAGATATTGTGTAAACAAATTAATTGCATCACAAACACACACCATGCATACCGTCTGCACCCGTACACATACATGCAATCATAACTGCATAGATTTCTCTTCTCATCGAAACCAATAAATCTAACGTATAAAGGCCTATACTTGCCACTATCACAGGAGCATCTATTTGATACTGTCAATCATTAAAATACTGATATTAGTTCATCGACTCACTTTGAGATGTACACCTGCAAAATTCTGTGTTCATGAGTTCCCTGTTCAATGGAGTAATATTGTTGTATAGAGATGGTAATTCTACCCTACCGTACACAAAAGGTCGTACAAAGTTCAGTCTTCCGGTGTTTACCCCAGAATCCCAGATTTATTTAACTGTTTCTTTATTTCCCTCTGACAGTCAGATTAGACAATAGAATACATTAAAAATAGTAAACTTAGACCCTGTTCTCAGAAAGGTTGCACAACACCTTTCATGATTGGTAGATCACGGATGGCAACCGCCTCACTCCATTACGTAGGTCAACCATTTGACCTGTGATTGGTCAGTGTCAGCAGCTATCCCGTGATCCTTAGTAGTTCGGTGTGGGTCGATCAATCAACCTCGCCATGCCGCCGACACTGGCTTTTTGGATGTCGGACCGTCCACGTCGTTTTCCTTTGTGTACTATGTACGCCTGTGTTATGTAAACTCTCCCATCCTTTCGTTTCTCTCTTTCAATCATCATTGTCAGAAAATTTAAATTAATTTGTGTGTGTGTGCCAGTCGAATCAGAATAAAATGGAACTTTGTATTATTGGAACGTCTCAAGTTGCTTGTTTTCTGACGTTTCTCTCGTTACGTTAAACAATCTGTTGCTGGGACAGTCACTTCACGACTGTGAACCCCTAAAACCCCCTAATATTCTACAATATGATGACTTCTGTGACTAACAAACAGGCAAACACATGCATGTAGTTGCTGCAGGACTTCTTAAAATCAAAATCACACATCCCTTCAAGTAAATTTTGATGGACTTTCTCTGACTTAGTACCAACATTAAATTGCATGATGACAAGCCTTGTACCATACAGGTGTGTCATGTCAATTAAAGTCAACACTGCACATACTTCCCACTGTCAAATATCATCAGGCTGTGATTGTAAGTCTATATGGTAATATTTATTCATAACTTCTATTAAGAAGAGTTTGTTAAAAGCATGTGCGTGCTACAAATTCCCTCTTAAACATTTCTTGAGTTGACAAGTAAAACCTAGGAAGAGGATAAGTTTCCCTGACTGTCTTGCTTTGTGATCTCCTGTCTTTGTTCACCACAAATTCAAGTGTTCTTGGTAATCGGAACTTCAGAGGTGAGAATGTAGATGGCATGGTTTTTAACGATTAACTATTTTTTGATGGGCATTAATCTATGTTCATTGAAAAGAAGAGCTCAGAGAAGCTGGTGAAATTTGCTTCCATGGAGCAAAATTCAAAGTCCGTTGTCACCCCTCCCTTCCTCCCCGCAGAAAGGGACTATACACTGTGTATGGCTGTGTTAAAAAAAAAGTGACTTGATGGATGCATGATATACCTTCATCAGTGTTGTTCCAGCATTTATGGCTGCACACATTCTTACCTGTTTCTGATTCATCCAGTGGAGTTGTGAGATGCTGTTCTGCAGACAATACAGAGAATGTAATGATACATTTTTATCTGTTTTTGGTATGTGCATCTAGTGCAGTTCAGACATAAACACATGCATGCAAAGTATATATGCAAAGGATGTCAATTAATTTACTATGTACAGAAGTGTTGTTAAAAACCTTTCCACAATCTTGAAATGTACAACACTCATTTGGTCCAGACAGGGTCATTTAATTTGTATCAATGTAACAGCGCAGGGAATAATTTACACAGTATTGCATTTCATTTTTGTCACACAAAATGGCCAAATTGCTACACAACTAGAACTGTGTAGCAATTTACCTACATGATGCAAAATAATGGACTTTCACAGACTTTTGCAACAAAATATCCAATAAACCCCCAAACTGCTATGCAATTTTTGAAAAACTACATTACTCCCTGTAGCATATCTTAAATTGGCTTTGAAAGAGAATTGATACATACATTACCCATAATACAATTCTCTCTAGGCCTATATGCTGCATGGTCATACAGAATAAACATTTAGTGGGAACTGAAAAAAAGCAAATTTAATCTAAACTTATTAACTTAGTTGTCACTCAACTTCTAAGTTGTTATGCAAAACTACTGGCACCCTCATTCCCCTTTGGGCGCCTACATAATATTTTCACTTTGCTGTTTACATAGTGCAATAAATGAACTGAAAATGTCAAGACACTGCACTGTCCTGATAGTCTCAAAGAAGTTGGGTTACTACCTTGTAAACCACAGGTAAAATTACAGTTTTCACCTGCAGTTCTGCCTTGGTCGGACCGCAGCATAGGTCTAACGCCAAACTCCCCATGGAAGTCAGTGGCAGTGGAACCAAGGAGCAAATTTGAGGACTGAAATGTATGTTTAGCCCTGCCCCCTCCCCTAAAAAAAAATTCCATGTGCTCCGAAAGTAAATGAGAGAGGATCCACAATTCATTAATTGCAGAGATTAAATGCCTATTTCAATGCTGGGTAAACACTATACATGTTAGAACACTAGGGAATGCCATTTTCCTCCATCTGGTTGACTTGCAAATTATTCTCTTGTTTGCTCCAAGAATACCAATTTACTGTACAGTGTTGTTCTAGGTTAGATATTCCTGCCGGCAATCATGCAGTGCCCACCCCAATATTTCTTTTGTTAAATAGTGTCTGATAGAAGTGACAATTGTGGCACTTCAATACCATAGAACTTGAGGAAGTAATCAAGTTAAAACTTAAAAAGAGTTGAATACAAAACTAATATATAATGCAAGACTTAATTTTATTGAAGTATTCATCCCCCTTTCTACATTCATGTATTAATTTTCATGACATAACATGACACGACAAGACCGCCACACGTTAATTTTTGTGGTTCAGAAAACCTTAGGTTGCAATATTTTGCCTCTGAATTAATGTGTTGAAGACCTAACATCTCGGGTATTTGAACATTAGATGCTTCTGGATGTACAATCATTCCTATTGTCACAAAGATTTGTTTGGACCATTACAACTGACATTATAGTCACATCTACATTTTTGCAGCAACAGTTACTAAAATCTGAAATGTCGTCATTTAAATAAAGCTGAACAACTTTATATGGTGATATGATCCCTACACTTCCTTACTGATTGCACAGTGTGAATGACATTATCTTTCTTGGTTTTCCTACCAAATGGTTACAGATTTTACACTAGTTGATCTCCTTGGCAAACATACAAATCCTATTAAAAATAGTTTCTGAAATGGTACACTGTGGTCTAAAGGGACACTATGACATTGAGTGTTGCCAGGATTACCAGAATTGCAATAGTACTACATAAAGATTGTAGCTATTCTTCAGAAATTTTTCCAATAAGCAATCATTATGCAGGGGCTATCTTACACTTGTGAATAACAGGGGACTTTCACAAGTATTTCACCTGATGTTTGCCCAGGCAGCTAGAGTAGCAACTCCCTAGTTTGCGTGACTAGATTCAACCTATTAAAATTATCAACTGCAAGCTGTTAAAACATCTGTACAGATTGTGCACAGAAAGTGTTGGAGACTGCTAAAATTTAGTATTTACCTAACTTGAAATAACTTCAACAGCCTTCGATCAAGAACTGGAATCAAAGTATAAATACCATAAAAAAGTGAGAGATTTGGAATTTTGGGGGCTGGTCAGTTTACAGTCAAGCTAACCCTTGCACAGTAAATTACCGTAACATTACGTATCCTGAAAAGTTTCCATTTACAGCCACGTACGTAATTTACATATTCCACTTAATGCAGTTGGCTGAAAAGTCTGCAGGTGTAGAGGAAATGTGAAATGGTTGTAAAGACCTATTGGCTGACTTGTACCAAAATAGAAGCAGTTTTTTAATATAATAGTCACTGAGGCTAGTGCAAATGTCCTGCAGGCTACTGGAATACTGTCACTTTGTCCATGATCCTGGTGGCTACCAATATTCAGCAATTTTGACAACCATTATTTCTGTTGGTTCAGCTTCAGAATTTTCCATTCTTCTGCTCATCATTTTTTTTTTTAAGTTTTGCAATAAGTAGACATTGGGAGGCCATGATCAAACTCAGGCAGAACAATATAAGTATTTAAACTTTAGAATAACACCAACTTGAGCTGGCAACTTCTTTGCTTATTATTAGCTGTTCATATCCAAAACAAAAAGCCTAGTTTCAGTAAATTCTGTAACTTGAAATTCCACAAAGTCACTCTTCATATGCACACAAGACATAAGTATGAATAATAAAGCAGCACACGCAAATGAAAAACATATCCCAAGTTTTGGCAAACATTTGATAGAATTAAACACTGTGTCCAATACGAGGGGGCATTTTATACAGTGGGCATTTTCAACATACCAACAATAAACTTTTCCTTCTTTTGGAGAGTAAAGTCATCAGTCACATCAATCCAGGTGTCCCATTCACTATCAAAGTATCGTACATCAACTTCAGTCAAGTTGAGGTCCTCAAAAACCTGTGATGTAAAGTAAATGGCTAGATACAGTAAGCTACAGTTCTCTGCCATGTACGTGATAGCAGCCACCTAAATGAACTGACATACTGATCAGTTTCTGCATTGAATGTTCACCACAGTTGCTAACAAACCAAATAGATATTTGCTACCTGGTGATCAACTCATAATATAACTTCAGTGAGGACATAGCCAATATACACCTGTCAATTTTAAGGGATGTGTCCACATCCCACGCTGGGATCCTGTTACTTGCACATGCATTCTACCTGGTACTCATCCGCCGGGTGTTCTTTCAGCTTTTTCAACTCAGTAGGATACTTTTTTTCATAAAAGTTAAGCTAATTTGAAACTGGAACACCGACAGCACACAGTTACATGCCTGCCTCCCACAATTTGGAGGGCCGGTCAAAACAAAGACAACTCCAAGTGAGGTTGATTGTCCTTAATGTCATGGCTATTATTTTTACTTGTTGGTAAATGCGCCATAGCAGACTGCAAATCAATTTCTTTTTATCCTAGTTTAATAGTTAAAAGTATCATACTTATAAGAGCAATACTGAATGCATTTTTGGGAGGGTGGCTTAAGGATGGTAAAATATAAACTTTAGACTGGTTAGCAAGAAAAAAGACTGTGAAATGGGGTGAAATGGAACGTACACACCTGTAGGAAGGGGGGAGTCAGCATAGGCCTAGCCTAGGTCCTAGTCAGACACTAACTGTTGTAGAGGGTTCCCATATTTTGGTGCGTCCCCTATTTTCGTGCAGTAGGAATGATAGGCATGACATACAGCATTAAGCTATATCTATTTTAAAGCCTAGCTGCACGAAAGTACAACCTGCATCCTAATGAAGTGGAGCAAACAATTTTTTCAGGGAATATTCCTAAATGCATTAAAATCTATCATAGTCAATGGCCTAATCATACCCCCCCCCCCCCGGGTTCCTTTTTGACCACTGGTCTGATTAAAATCACTTCACTCAATGAGTATATGCACCTAGAATGATGCGCCTAAGGATTTGATCGATGATTAGGGGGCCTATGAATTTGGTTAAAATTTCCAAAACACTCATTTACATGGGGTGTATATACAAGCAGTACCTTACAAATGTAATAATATGAAAAAATTTCCTGTGCTGTCCCTTCTCACTTTAAAGTCGAGAACAGCATGAACCCATGATTTCTGCTGTTAGAAGTACCTGTATGCACCTAAATTGACACGTTGCATATAAGGTGTAAACATGTAATCATGTAAACTTATGTCTACCAGTGCATCATCATTTTTAAATATGGTGGTATTTTGAGGTTCTTCTGGGTTGTTTTGTAATCAAGTGACATTTCAAAGTAGGATTTGAAGCCTAGCCTATTGGTGGAAAACCTCAACGAACCAGGACTGGCAGGAGTGACAGGCTTCGATCATCAGCGACACTATGTTTAAGAAATTATGTAATTCTGTTTAGGTTCTCTGAAGTAATACAGTCTCAGCAATGGCTACAGGTGCATCCTTCTAGGGGATGTGTCATTCTATGTACCCTTACTATCACTTTGACTAAGACGTTAGACTGTCATGTTAGAGTAGCTAGTGGCATCAAAAATTATCTTTCGATGACGTGATCGTTACTTATGGGCTATATAAGACGACAACATTTACCTGACGGCTTAAAGTCTTTATATCGCTCCCCCGCTTGCCCCTACCGGCGGAAGCCAATCTTGAATGGCCCCTACAGGTCAAGAGTATTTGGATTGTTTCCTCCGCCATGATTGTTTCGGTTAATTACATCGGACGTTCGGATTAGGCCGGCTACTTCTGTGAAGTCTACAGACAAATTACTGTAATAGTACAGTACGTAATAAGATCATCAACCTGGCTGTACAGTATATGTACAGGTGGTTTACGAGGAACAGCTTACCAGAACTGAGGAAGTCGACATTTTGCAGAATATTGTTGAGTTAACAAAAAGTGGTAAGTGGTCATTTGAACATTTTGCAGAAAATTGTTCAATTACTCACCTAAAAAAAAATGAACAATTAGACATTTTGCAAAAAATTGTTCAATTGACAAGACGTAATAAGTTGTCATTTGAACATTTTGCAGAAATTTGTTCAATTGATCACTTAAAAAACAAGTGAACAATTAGACATTTTGCAGAAAATTGTTGAATTGACGAGATGTGATAACTTGTCATTTGAACATTTTGCAGCAAATTGTTCAATTGCTCACTTAGAAAAGAAGTTAACAAGTCAGCAATTTGAAGAAAATTGTTAAATTGAGAAGATGCAATAAGTTGTCATTCGAACATTTTGCAGCAAATTGTTCAATTACTTACTTCAAAAAAAATGTTTAATTGACAAGATGTAATAAGTTGTCATTTGAACATTTTGCAGAAAATTGTGCAATTGCTCACTTCAAAAAGAAATGAACAATTAGACATTTTGCAGAAAATTGTTGAATTGACGAGATGTGATAACTTGTCATTTGAACATTTTGCAGCAAATTGTTTAATTGCTCACTTAGAAAAGAAGTTAACAAGTCAGCAATTTGAAGAAAATTGTTAAATTGAGAAGATGTAGTAAGTCGTCATTTGAACATTTTGCAGAAAAATGTTGAGTTGTTAAGATAACACAACTGAACAATTGATCATTTTTCTGTTTTTTGATGAGATATTATCTCGAAAATTGTCAACTTATGGGGGCAAAGATATACTTATCTTGATGGCACTTTTAAGCTTCCGTAGTATCATCAATTGCACAAAGGCAAAAGAATTGTGACAGACTGCCTAGGTAGACCCAAGTGTAGCAGAATGAAGCTGCACTATGATATCTCCATGAGATACACTTCACTGTAAATACAGGGATTTTTTCCACGAACCTCTAGTTACTATAGAGATGAACTATAGAGATGAAGGTGAAAGAATTACCTGGCAGGTGTGAAAACTACCTAAGTTGCCTGCTTGAGGTAATATACAAAATGTTAGGAGTAGCCTCAAAATTTCACATTTTTCTTCAGAGTTGTTTGAACCAACCCATACATTATCCTACTGTGTTTTTATAAATAGCCAAGTCTAGTCTGCAGGAGCAGATCGAAATAAGTATGTTAACTCCATGTGCTATTGACACATGTTTGAACTAGGGCAAAACATTTGGACATGTAGAACCATGTGGGACTGTAAACTCGTGACCTACAGAATAGCCAGAATTTTTAATGTCTGTTCCTCACACCAGTCACTGCTAGGTTCCTAATTGTTTGTACTGAATTCTTGGAAAACTTGAGATGGAAAAAGCCATGATATCTGACTTTGATACCACGTTTTGTAAATGAAAAAGTTATGGAATGTTTATATGGCCTTGAAAAATTTACGGTTTTTGGTTTAGCATACTGTACTTGCAGGTCTTGTAGAGTGCAATCACCATTAGGCTACCACATGGATCACACATTACCACAGAGGAGAGTTGACTTTTAAGAAATGAAAAACAAAAGCTTGAGTAGTACAAGAACGCCATCCCATATTTAAAATTAACCACCTGAATGATTAATCCCACTTCTTTCCACCTTTCATGCTACTACATGACTCTACATTCAAAGCAACAAACCCATTCCCCTCAGAGGCTTGTTCTTTCGACACATCACTGGTACTATCTTTGCATGGAGACCCTTCATCCGTCGGCTCATGCTTTTTATTCATAGCGGTCTAACTCGCCCTCAAAGAATTCAGCAAGATTTTTTTTACTCCAGCCAACCTTAGCTCTGATAAAATCTTTCCACTTTATGGATGATTAGACAATATAATCAATCCCTGTCTCTGCCACACAGGAGGCCAAATGGTGTGAAACCTTATCCTCCAAGGTGTCCCTCCTGTGACAAGTGATTGTTTACAGTCATCAAGTACATCAAGAAAGTGCACAAAAGCACTGACCACCTACATGTTGAAAATAGTATGGACAGTCAATGGACACTGCAGTGTTGCTGATGCAAGAAACCTTTTTCAAACTATATAACGGCAGGGATACAACAAAGATTTGGATTAGGGCATGTAGTCTTTCTTCAATGCCAGCCAATTTCTCCTTCACTCCTATATCCACACCCATGTCACCTAGTCCTGTGTTTCACAGTGACTTTTGACATAGAAGCTCCTCTGCTCAAAGAAAACAAAACAAATCTACTCCATAATTTCTCAAACATGGGATTAGGGAACAATTTTGCAAGTTGCATGGTCATTATGATTAAAAATGATAAATCGCGATGTATGATGTATAAATTTGCTGAAATACAATTTTCATAACACGCATGGATTTAATGGTTCTAGCTTGCATCGACATACGGAGACTTATATTATGAGATTTATGAAGTCAATGAATCTCAGATACACAGCCTGTAAAACTACGATTGCCAAAACGCTGAGCTATTACTTTTCATATTGCTTGCTCTGCATTCAAATATAACGGCAACGTAGCTAGGCAAACGTAGATAAAGATCTGCTGGTCCCAGTTGCCGAGGCCTCATGCATGTTATCCTTTTACCAGAGAATCACACCAGCCGACAAAAGCACACAAAAATATATGAACGCGAATATTTCAAGATTAAGCCCTTACATATGCACGCATAGATGGAGTATGAAAAAAATATATACCTATATGATATACCTCTAGGCCGTCCGTCGTCGTGTGAGAATGCAATTTGTATGTGAGGATTGAAATCTGAAAACTGTTACGATACATCCTTTAGCAAGCTGTCACAGTAATATCCCTACCTTATAAATTTTAACTGCCATGTGCTAATACAGTTGTAATATACGATTATCACTCCTCTTACGCCACTGGCAGCTGAAAGCAAAGACGGTCCGGAATTTACTGGTTCAGAAATTACTCCGTTTCAAGCATGTCTGACGGCAAACATTGTTTTTACCCAACTGAAGATTGTAACTCATTATTTTTACCTTTTTCATAACTCTTTTTGTTGGGTCACTGCAAAGTTTTTTTTTAAGGAAAACTTCTGACGAAGAAGGGGGGGGGGGTGGTTTCCCTGGCTTACTTTACTGGATTTGTAGGTATTTTGTCCAATTTTATTTGGATTTGTTACACCAGGTATTTTTAAAAACAATTGCCGCTTGTGAAAGTTTTAAGTCTGCTTTGTCAGTTGTATTGAATTGTGTAAATTTGAATGGAAAGTATTGTAATGACAAAGAAATGAGAGTCTTTAGTATCACCGGCGGAGATGGACAAAATAGGGTCCAAAGACACTGCGGGTTCACTTCATTCCATTTCATCAATTTGAAGAATTGTCTTTACGTTTATAGGAACATTTTGATTTGGAAGCATACCGCAGCAGGGCAGTTGAAAAACCTTGCTGAATTTCCCGCGAACACAACAGAAAATCTACCGATTTCCCGCTGACGTTTCTGTAGAGGTGGAATCCTGGGGGGGGGGGGTGTTCAAGGGGGCAAGCTCCGGGAAGATTGGGGTTCCTACCACATCGGAGGGGTACAGTTGTGCACAAAAATATAACTGAAAACTCATATAATATATGAAAAATCAAGCACGAAAGTTTAACGTTAGGCTATTTGCGTTGTTGCAACGGTACCTTTTTTTGATTCCTTGCCAAAGGCTCAAGGAATCTATGCGATGGTGATGTGTGTGTGTATGTAACACTTCTTGTACACACGATATCGCAAGAAGGGTAACCGTGACTGATCTCATACTTGGTGTGTGGGTTGGTCATATTAAGTAGATGATCCCTATTGCTTTTGGTGGAGGTCAAAGGTCGTTTGAGGTCACCGGAGGTCAAAATGTGAAAACCTTGTAAACACAATATCTCAAGAACGGTAACCGTGACTGATGTCATACTTAGTGTGTGGGTCGTTTCTATGATCCCTATTGCTTTTGATGGAGGATAAAGGTCATTTGCGGTTACCGAAGGTCAAACTGTAAACACATTGTAAACACATCTCCAGAAGGGTAGGTGTGATTGATGTTATACGTGGTGTTGTGGGTTATTCATATTGAGTAGATGACTCCTATTGTTTTTTGTGGAGGTCAAAGGTCGTTTGAGGTCACCGGAGGTGAAACATTGCTAACACATCTCCAGAGGGGTAATGTTGACTGATGTCATACTTGACTGGGTAGGTGATCCCTATTGCTTTTAGTGGATGTCAAATGTCATTTGAGGTCACCAAAATAAAGGTTATGTGGGTTAAAGGCTTATTAATGTGGTGTTTCACGGCCAGTAGCTGCAGTTGATCTCATACTTGTCATGTGGATAATTCATGCTTGTTATAATATAACCCATGTAGCAAGGAATCACAAAGCCTTTTGGCTTTCTGGTTAATGTGAAGAAGTGCCACTTACAAAATGTCAGAAACGAGTGAACCTTAAGCACGATATATCGTGGCATTCTTCACTAAAACGTAATACATCAGTTCCGTAACAAATAGTTACGTTCCACAGAATGATAGACCACTATACACGGTTAACTATACAAGAACGCTACTTACAAACCACCAGTCCCAAAATGGGCATTTAACGCATTCATAATACTCAAATTCAGCCAACCTGTGGCGGCTACGACATTACTTTTTTATCCCTGATAAATGTGACCATCTCAGGCAGTAGGAATTTGCAGCCAAAAAAAAAGAGTTAAGAATAAGTCTTCCCCCCATATTTCAAAATGGTTTAATCGAGGCAATTTTTTTATTGGGTGTAACGTACTGTTTTCGAGAAAGGTATTTGGCGCTACCATTGCATCTGAGTGTAAGACTGCAAACATAAAGAAGGTACAAAGGTCGAGCCATTCCGCGTGGGTACTGTTTGTGCACGTGCAGCTACTGTATGTACTGTATGCTGAAAGCACTCAGTATCTCTTGCACGGAGAAAGATTCCGTTGTGATGAGTTCAGAAAAAAAAAACTCTAAAACCGACAGAGATGAAATTCTGCACGAGCTCTGCGCGAATCTTACCGGGGGACTGGGATTCAAAGGGTATGCAGGGCGGCTGAAGTGTGCCTAAAATTAAACTGGCGATAATTTCTGGTAACTTGCGTGGTCGCTTTGGATATATTAAACATCGTGGTTATGCATGATAGAGGTAACATGCTCTATTTCCCATGTGAGTGTCGTAAGCAATAACGATCAACAGAGCTTTTTTTTAAATATTTCAACAAATGTAACATTTTCCTGTTCTCCCTCATTTATTTAGTTTTCTGAAGGTTTCCCCACTTTTTTTCTAAAAAAAAAATGTGTCCCGACATGTAGGATTTCCCGCAAGCGTCGACGATTTCCCGCGAACCAGGTTCGGAAGTTTTGTAAGGTTTTCCAACCCTGAGTCAGCCTGCAGTGAGTGATACCTGTACGCAATCCTGATGAGTAGTTGATGTGAGTTGTGACCCCAAGATATAGATAAAATATTTTGTTACAGTTTGTTCGGTAACATATCAAGTATAGGAATGTGTAAATACTCGTCAGTACATGTACTTTTTTTGCAGTCGAGCGGTAGTATGCAGTATCGACAGGGGCTACCTTGTAGACGTAATATAATGCGCAGTACATATTACCAGTGAAGCCAAAATACTGCTGAACGCATGAGTAAAACACGTCCGGGCTACGTCGTTGAAGCATACCATTTTCTCTGCGCAAATTAGTTCCCAAAATATTCAACTCAAAACTACATTTCATTAGCCTTAGTTTTTTTTCTTTACTTAAGTAAGTACATTTACTAGATCTTCGTAATCGATGGAGTTATCTGTAGAGTTTACAATGATCACTCAGCCACGTGCTTCAACTTAGTATCGGAATGCATAAGTGATACGTTCAGGTGGACTTGCCGTGTGCTGTAAGATCCTAGGGAGCACTAGACCCCTATGTACACTAGCACAGTGCATGTACGATTCATTCTACATTGACCTGCTCTTTGTCCTTCTCTTGAGGCACTTGAAGGATAATTTCTGAAGTGAATACTCGTCGCATCATTACCTGTAACAGCATTAAAATTGGCGCTTTGTCTGTTTGATCGGTCATTTTACATTGATCCTGTAGTGCCTCCCTTAGTGCCCTTTCCATCTAGTCTAGATTCCCGAAAATGGGATCATTAATCTCCTCCGCAGCATCAAGCAGAAACGGCAATGATGGGTGACTTACCACGAGTCTTCCTAATTAGCCTCGTCTCTCTACGCTACCTTACAATGAGAAAATTTGGGAAACGTTTAAAAATCTGAACAAGAATTCTTTGATTGTTTAGCTCATTCTCATACCCCATAGAACAAAGAGTTTCATGACATGCCTGTAACTCGTCACTAGGCTCTCTAAGTGCTTGCTTATCATTTACAGAATCTGTCCATCACTGGTCACCCCTTTTGGCCCGCCTATAACCTTCACTACAGTACTGTCTCGTCGAGGTTGACAAAAACGTCGAGTCATATCAGTCGAGCGACTACTTACAGCCTAATTAATATACCTTAACATTACCCTTCTATTTACATTATACTTCATATATAGTATACGTCACATTAGTCTTTTGATGACGATGTTTCCTTCATTAATTTGTTCTCAATTTCCCGCTCATTGGAAAGAGAAAGGGATTTGCTGATATAGCGAAGCCCCTTCACAAACTCACGGAAAAGGAGGCAAAGTTCGTCTGGTCAAATGAGTGTGACGAGGCCTTTTAGAAACTGAAATATGCTTTGATCAGCGCTCCAATACTGGCGTACCCGACTGACGATGGAACTTACATCGTTGACACTGATGCAAGTAATTTTGGACTTGGATGTGTCCTGTGCCAGATTCAGGAGGGTCGAGAAGAGGGTCACTGCGTACTTCAGCCGGACACTAACAAAACCAGAACACTTGGCGAGTGTGGCATCAGTGAAACACTTTCACCACTATTTGTACGCACGGCGATTCATCGCCAGGACAGATCACGGTGCCCTGCGTTGGCTAACATCGTTTAAGTGGAGTACGAAATTCAACATCGCTCAGGACGACTCCATGGCAACACGGATGCTCTCTCCCGGCGGCCGTGCACTGACTGTAGTCATTGCGATAACATGGAAGTAAAATTAGAAGCAATCACCAACACCGATGGAACAGGTAGCGCCATTAAAGTACGTGCATTTGGGGAAATTGATCCCGCCATAGACATGTCATGTGCAAAAAGAAAACTGTGAAAGCAGGATCACAACTGATGAGAGAGAAATCTAACTTGCACAACTGAGGTACAGGATGTTGCTGCTTTTGACGATTCCAATGACCGGGTCACCATGGAAACCACTGAAGAAGTTGCTGTGGCTCCACCCAACGACGTTGCTACAGAAGACCCACCGATGTCAAATTTGTCGACTCCTGGTCAGACCACCAATCCTGACCAGTCACCTGACGGACGACGACCCCAGAGGACGAGGCGACCTGTTGACTGGTTTGGTCAATCTCACCGTACGGTTAATGGAAATGGTATCTACCTGCTATATGGCATGGTGACGGCCCTTAGGCAAGGTCATACGTTGCCATGTAGTGCTTGGATTTTGCCTAACCAACCTTATGACGACACCCACCTACACGATTGATGAAGACGAGGGGCATCAACCGCGTTGATAGTCGATTCCGCGTTGATAGGATGTGACTTATATTAGCCCGCGTCAATGTGCGCAATTAGGTCACCAAGATAGGGGTCTTTACGCGAATATCCCTACCAAGACGTCATCAATGTCATTCGTTACTTATTTATTCTCTTGTTTTATTTTTAAGGTAATAGCATATTGCTAAGTTTTTCTCATTCAGATGATCACTGTGAGATGATGTGCTTTGTGAATCTGTGCACTGTGCACTGTGAATCTGTTTACACTCACATTATAAGGATGTATATTGCTTACGATGGTATTGTTTTTGTCACATGCCGGCCATTCCTATCTTGAGATATAGCAACACAAGGTTTTCTGTCTTTGACTTATGGTGACCTCGAATGACCTTACTCTCAACATGACAAATCTTTATACCAAATGTGTAAATTGTCGAAATATCGTGATTACAAACAGTGTCACAAACAAATATACATACACATACCATCGCATAGATTCCCAGCTTGCCTGCCTTCGGCAATGAAGCAATAAGAGAAGCGAGGGTGGAGCATTCCCTTCCCGAAACCACAGAAAATTTCGTGACAATATCATTTTCAATACTGTAGGTTTGAATGTAAGAAAAGCGTTTCTTTTACATGTAGTAGCATTCTTCTTTGGTATATGTAACAAAAGTCAATCAAATGCAGTAAACAAGCACTTGATGTTTGTTAACCTTCCCTTATATTGCATCACACGGTATAGTTTGCTAGTCAGATGCGATTTAACGACACACCAACACGAATGTTTTATGTAGTGTCGACCAGTTAAATATTAGGGTTCAAGTTTGGTTTCTAATTTACAGCTCAAAAGCCAAGGAATTTCTCCCTTTATTCACGTCCTACGACACGTGGTGAATACCGTGGGCATATTCTACAACGCCAGTCCCACAGGTGGCCTGATCACACGGGACAGCCCATAATTATTTGTTACGAACGACAAACTAAATGAACACATTGCTTCGTGAGTCATATGCAAGTACTGCAGTGACTACACAGTGTCATAACTGTCGACTGGGCATAAAATTTTAGCCATCATACTAGAGGGAGTTTGTAAGATTGGGGAACACTGCTGTAGAGCAACCAACGAGTTGATGCCATTTAGATATTCAACTACTCGATAACTCTCCATTCTCAATAATGAAAAAGATGGAATGGATTCAAGCTTTCGATTGGGACAATTCAATAAAATGAGAAATGATGAGGCGTGGCATGGGGATAACTAATATTTGGGGGCAGTGATAGCCTAAGGCAGGTGTCGGCAACCTCTCGAGGCGCGCGGGCCAACTTGCTATTTGAAGAGTTATTGGAGGGCCAAAGGGGTAGTTGAAATAGCATTGTTACGAAGTCAATAAGCGATGTTATAGTTATAAGCGCCCCCCCCCCTTGTCTGTATATAACGTGTTCTTACTGGCACAGTGTTCCCCCCCCCCCAGTTTTAGTTATTTATTAGCTTTAGGGAAAATTTAAGCTATAGGTTCTCTGGAGGCAAGGCGTATACAGGGAGTTGGTAGTTGAAATAAGTATTACAGACATGCGTGGCTAGGCGTTCTCCTCAGCACTGCACATTGTGCTTTTTATACCCGATTTTGACTGCCCTCCGGGGGCCGGATTCTTCACACTGGCGGACCGGACTTGGCCAGCGGGCCGTAGGTTGCCGACCCCTGGCCTAACGTTATTTGCATATAACACTAGTTCTGATAATTACTGTCAACTGCAGTGGGCGTATTAAACTCTTTGTAACTGCAACAAGTAGGAATGTGCAAAGGCATGCTGTCGGCAAAAAGAGCTTGTGGCTTTGGCCCTTTACCGGTGATATACTGTGGATGTGATTTGGAGTAAGCTACTTTTCTCTATTTTACTTCAATCATCCTAATACCCTTAAGTAAATTACCCGTGACAGTTTGTTGCACATTCAAAATGGCGTTGAAAGACCTCAGCAGAAGTGGGCCGATTTGCAAACTTTGCACAAAAGGTATAAAAATCCATCATCTCTTTCCACCTCCTCTCCCTCCGAGTAGTGTACTTATCACCATGTGCGGGTAATTTTCTACCAATTGTAAGCTGATCAAAATGTCTTGTAAAGGATTAGGATTTCCACATGCAGCAGCTTCACTCAATTCGACTTGATAAGGCCATTTGAAGTTCGGATTCAAAAGCGTGAAAACTATCATAGCATAGGACCACATGAAGGTGTGAGAAAGGAGTTTGCATCTAAACTGAAAATAGGACATTTTCATGGCACACGCCTTTAAAGAGAACATTGATGATGAAATGATTGTGCGACCAGTAGTTCTTGAATTCTGTTAACAAACAAGGAATAGACTTGTCTCGGACACAGTTTTCACTGCTTCCTGACATCAGAAGCAGGTATTTCTTTTTTTATTCATAAGCACAGAATAGCCAGAAACCAACATATGTGACACAGTGACTCTTATCATTAACAACAGCATTTCGACAGTACCCATTACCTGATAGTGTGGATGGATCTAATACTAATAGTGCAATAACATATACTTATCCTCGCATCCAATAGTTCGGTGTATCTTCATTTAAGTAACATAATATATCAGATAAATATCCGACATCATAGTATGCACTATTTGACTTTGTTCCACTAATTGGTAAGTAAACCAATACTTTGAATGTGTGCAAGCATTTAGAAAGCTACTTCCAGGTACTGTTAACAGTAACCTGAAATTGCAAATCAGCAGCACAACACAAAGAAATCTTATGCAAGTCAATTCCTAGTTTCCACAAAGTATATGATAATCAGGCTGATGAGCAATAATCAGCAATGAACTCAGTACTCATGTACGACAACCAACAATTCCATTACACCATTTACACTGCTGCCATTGGGTGATTTTTCTATATCCTGATCAGATCAAATGATGTTGTAATGTGCATTCATCTTTCCATGGGATAAAAAAGTGGATTGATCCAGATCATTTACACCTGGGTTGTACTCTAGTTCCGTAAGCCTGCTTTTGCAAAATGTTTTGGAAATGTTCTGGTACAATGACAGATCTGGTAAGAAGAAAACTTACGAAAGTTTTGCTGGTATGGTTCCTGATATTCTTGTCTTAGTTTAGCATGTCAGGCCCAGTGTTCAGTGCACTGTATGCCATACAGTACACAGAACATGCACGAAACATACATTGACAGTAAACTGTTCAAATTTACATGTAGAGCATATCACAATTTAGGCTACATGAAGTCTGGGGCTTTGTTGTAATTGATTTTTTAACACAAGAGAAGGTTTGCACTATTCTCTGCCTTAAAAAAACAGACCACCAGTTCAGATTAAATTTGCTTCTGGATTTTAAAAGACTGCTTACTGAAGCTGTCACTGAAGACAAACAACACATGAAAAGTGCAAATTGGAACGACACGCGTAAACACATTAACACCAGAGAATCATAAAGGGTATATGTGAAGAACTTTCAATAAAATTTTAACACACTGGCATGGTGTTTTAAGAAAAACAAAACTGTAAATAGGCACTGCTGTACTACAATATGAGAGTGTAACATATACCAGAACTGTGTGCATCAAAACTCACATATGAACACAATCAGAATGTCTGTCTCACACATACACACAGTCACCGGGTGCTATGCCCATTTTTGCACCGTTGCTGACATCAAGATAATTGGATTACGTAACATTGCAACACACATAGCGGATTGTCCTTGGGGCTAACCAAGAAAGAGCAAAAATTTAACATTTTTAAATCATCCGAATCTCACAATTTATAGCAAATTATCCAAGAGGTATGGCCCGATATAATTGTTCCAAGAGAGATAAATCGCACAAATATTTGGCCAAACAAGGTTGCACATCTCAACACAGTCGCGAAAATTTTCCCTCGTGATCGTCACAGAAATTGTCGAAAATATCCGCAATGGGAATCCCGAACGTTTTCATACTTCACTTTCACAAAGTTAATTGAGTTTTCACATGAAAATGACAAAAATGATAACAGAGGTGCCATGATGCACTTCCGTGACAAGTTTTAAAATCTTTTTCTGGTTGCTAGGGCTACACTGTTTCTTTTCTACTCCATATACGTACTGTTTACGTACTACTGATACGTAGGCCCACACGCAAGACATACGCTACCCACAATGCAATACTGTAAACTAGTTTGGACTTGTTCGGATTTCGACATCGTGTGACGAAACAAGAGTTGGCGTGGTTTGTATAGAGCAACCAACTGCGAAGGCAAGTGAAAGTGATGGGAGTTGTTAGTATGTAAATATCACTAAAATGTCTTTTCAAACAAGGGGAGATTATAACCGTATATGGGAACAAGTGTCATGATTGACATGGAGTAGCTTTGGAGATTGAACGGAGTGGTGATACGGTTCCCTGACATGTTTTACTGAAGGTTGTTTGAAGGCGTGGTCAAAAGCTAAAATCATCGATATCTCTGCCGTGTGATCGTGTGTGGTTTGGAATTTGGAAGGGGAGTTGGGGAGTGTACAGAGTATGTGCTGTGAAAATATTAGCGTGATCGAATGCACAGGGGCGAAGATATCATCGTTTGAAAATTTGACTGGGCAACCGTAGCATTTTCAAGGTCACTTTCAAATAGAACTGTGTGAAGCGTCGTAGTTGATTGCATAGCAACCAGGTGAATGCACAGGTTTCAAATGAAGTGAATATTTCAAATTTCACACCTTGGGCTCAGATTTGTATACAGAATAACAAAGTATAGACTTTTGGGAAACAAATATGGGGATATATTGCTATTTTTCATGGATATTGTAGAGTCAATATATATGTAGTGTAAATGAGTAAAAACATCATCAGAAACTTTGTGCAATACTGAGAAAGCACATGTACGCACAGAGGCCAACGGATTTCTTGGGACACTGTTGAAACTAGAGTTGGGTCGTAAAAGAACGAACCAGTACTGCTACCATTCTTCATGACACATGCATTTCTAAAATGTTACTTTGGAATTAATCAATATATAAGCTTCACTATTTATTCAAAATCATCCTTCCATATTCAATCTTTAGCATAAGATATAAAGGGATTCATGTTGCTAACGTTGGAGGTTACTTCTTACGCAAGCTCGATGTTTTCTATGTTATAAAAGAGGAATATAACATGTTTCCACAAGATTATATGTTCCGCCTATACTAGGCTTAGGCCCATAAACTGTCTGCAAAGTGAGTTTAGATGACATTTCTAAAATTACTGTAATTGTTTACTCAGTCCAGAAAAACAAATTTTAGCACAATATTGATGTGCAACATGTATGAAAGACTTTTGTGCAAGCTGACAAAACTTTCCAATTGCTGATACTAACATGACACTAGACAGCTAGGCTCTAATGTCGGTTAGGGTACGGTATTACAAAATCTTATCATAAATTGCACCTCGCATCTTTACCCAACTGATACAGAGTGATCCCAACACCTAAAGGTAGCTTAAAGTGATTGCGTGGGTAGGCAAAAGTAAAAAACATTGAAATTTCATCTCAAAAAGTTAAAATCAATGGGCTTCAGTTGGTTAATTTTGCCATATGATTTCAATTTCTTCTCACATAACGACAAAAGTGTAGATAGAATACGATAATGTAGTGGTTGACAGTTTTCATTCAAATCAACGGTGTGCTTCTTTGAGCAAGCCAGTGGGAAGTATACTAGTAGTGAATATTCAATTAACAACTCAGGATCACTGACGTCCCGGGCAAGGTTGTGTTCAGTTCGTAGGTTATTTGTAAATACAGTGTTTCCTTTCACCAATACTTCAAGTCCCGATACCTACCAAGGGGCGACGACTTGAGTAGCGTGTTTTTGATACACTAGTGAGACCTGTACTGTTGCATATTCATTTTGTAAGTGGTTATAGTAAGAACCGGCAATTTTCAAATATGATTTCTGTTTTTTTTCTGTTTTTATGCCAATCCTGTGTGCTTTTCGAAGTAGTTACTGTCATTTTCATTTACATTACAATACTGCCTACAGTATTTGTGATTGTAGACCAATTTGGTAAAATTCTGGCACTTTTCATAGGCCTTTTGCAGCTTAGACAGTCCCTATTTAATTCTACCCACATGACACTGAATCTACAGTGGGTAAGATCCAGGGAAACAATACACCAGCACGACACGAGTCAGGAGCAACAGGTTAAAGGACAAATTCACAGGCCAATGGGTGCATATATGCATGGGAAAGTGGAACTGTTTTGACTAAAATATACATCAAGGATGCTGCCAATTGTGTTCAGCTTGATGAGTATGTGAATCCACTAGCCTCTAATTTACACATTCTATCTGATGTTAAAGAAGCGTAGTTGCGCGGATATCTGCTATTTCTTCCACTATCTTTCACCTAAAAAAATAATTGTACTGTTTGAGGCCAAAAACATTTGTTGGACACATGCCAGGGATTTTTCTAAACATGGAATACTACAGGAACAGGGGTTGGATTTTAGTAAACCTGAAAAAACATGTTATATCCTGTAGGATAATGCTCTTTACATCTAGTCTTAGAGTTTCATCTACGGGATAAGGCTCATGTTGACAGTTTTTAGCTGATATTTTTTGTGCAAGGCTCAGAGTATGGTTAGGATACTTGTAACCAAACCAAGTTGTATTTTAATTTTTTACTTCTTCTTGGCAGTATCATATTTTTAGGCAATTTTTAGATCAGAAATGTCAGAATTAACAACACATTACAAGAACCATAATACCTCTTTTTTTTGGACATGGTAAATGGTCCCATAAATGAAGCTGGTATCAGACAGATTTGTGAAGATAGAGAGTAGTTCCAGTAAAAATGGATGATTACAATTGGTAACCAGTGGTACCGACGGCAATTGAAGTTCCAGTTTATCACGCAATTTTAGTTGGGTGACATACTGGTATGCAATGTAACTATACTGCAGTATTCTGAAATCAGATCCTGGTTTCTGCCAGCATCACAATAGAAGGATCTGATCCAGATCTGAATTCTTTTTATATTACAGATATAATCTCAACCTCAGGATCTGATCATAAGATGAAGATCCCAACCGCATCTAGTGTAAAAGCACCCAAAGAAGTTTATTTGACCCTTAAAAGTGTCATATCATTGTCTCAATTATTTTGATTTGAAATTTGCCAATTTCCTGCGGCCTGGAAAGAAACTAAGAACAAGAGTTCAAATGATGAAAGCAACACACCAAAGCTCCATGGACAGGTATGGAAAGCAGTTTATACAGTAAGAAATGGCATTCCCCTAACAAGTTGCTTTCAATATTCCATCTCATAATATTCCATTCCATATTCCAGTTAGGAAAGTTTTTTATCAATCTTTATCCCCTCTAAAAAAACAAATCTACCAGTTGTTCCCCTTCATGTTAAGGATCCTATGTACAGTATAAATCCATCAAACCAGTTTCTACTGATTGCATTAAATGATAATGTGAGACATTATTTGCATATTTACACAAATATTTTTCTTACTTTCCTGTTAGAACAAGTGTGCATTTTTTTTTTTGTGGTTTTAGTGTTACAACAGTTTTACCGTACATAATCACTTTGCAGGATAAATGTAATAGGTTTACGTACATAGAAAATGTGTTACTTCACGGAAAACCAGTATGAAATCACATTTCTTCCTTTAAAACCACCTGCATGACTTCAATTCATTTGTGGAGTATATTACCAGTGCATCAATTTCCTGCCATCCAAAAATTTGACACACATTAATCACACCACCTTTCGATGGATGAACTGCTGATTAGTGGTCAATACTTGAAGCGCTGATTACAAGTTTAAGAATTAAGTATTGAATTGAGTGTGTGAAGTTTCCCATAAAATATTCAACTAATAGCATCTGCCAAGACGTACAATAAATTTGGTCCTTTGATGACACTCATACCTCTGTTCACAGGAAAGTGACCAAGATGCAATGCACTTTATCAAAAGAAGAAATTTGGAGACATCAGTAATGTTATCTATACCAACATTATGGGTCCAAGTTTGAATGAGATAAGGGAGCGATCCCTGCAACTAAATGTTCTAATACATTTTAAAGGAGCGTGCGTAATTGTGACATGCAAGATTTTGCATATCTCCTATGCAGAAAGAAAAAACACAATTTCATACAATGCACGCAATGCATTGTATGGCTATGACCGCTTCCTTCACACATCAGTGTTGTTGTGATATTGCGATATCGGCAAATGATATCGTTATGACTTATGAGACTTCGCTCTGGATGTCATTTGTGCAATGAACCAAACAATATCGTCTGGATACTTGAGGAAATTTTAAACCATAATTTTTAGAACAGATTTGGAGCATATACTTAAAAACATATATTAAAGCAAGAAAACAGACCTTCGAGTGGTATTAAACTGTAATGAACAAGTTTGAATTGCACAAAAATAAATTGTTATGCCAAACTTTAAGTTACACTTGGGCGGTACAATGTGACATCTGCACATAATCCATATTTTTCACACATTTATTCCTGTGTACTCTGATTCCAGTTATACAAATGATATCACAACATCATTTGGCAATTGAGAGAAAATGGCACTTGATATTATTCTTCAACTTTAATATCGCAACAACACTACTTAACGTGTGTATTGTTCCTCTTCAATAGAACAACCAGTGGAAACGGACGTTGAAGACTCCACCGAAAATAATGCAAAGTGTAGACTGATCGGCTAAAGACAATGATTAAGACAATCGTTTATCTTACTTGAGCAAATGAGGTTTATTTTACTTCTCTTGATACAACGAACGAGTATAACTCTCTCTCTCCTTGAAATCACATGGCGTTGTTCTCGTTGCACAATGCACACCATACAATAGTACTACATATGATACAGTATCCTACGATATACGT